>JASVER010000008.1:17492689-17572070 GCA_030449065.1 Oceanodroma leucorhoa | reverse complement strand
CGGGGGAGGGGGGGAACGCACACGCATGGAGGATGGAGGTGCCAGTGGGGGGGAAGGGGCGGCTCTTGCTGGTCCTGATCAGAAATTTGTGGGCAGCCCTCGTCACCCCCAGGGCTGRCGAAGGCACCGGCTGGAGGGTGGGTGCTGCAGGGCTGCCTGGGTGCCTCTGCGGGGGTCCCAGGGGACCCAGGCTCGTGCCAGCCTGCCCTCCCCAGCCGGGCTCCTCGCTGCGGGGCACAGCGGGTGGATGAGCCCCGGCCCTGGCTGGTGGCATGGCTGGAGGAGCAGGGACAGAGGGCTTTGGGCAGCGGGACCCCTCTGGCCACTGCCGGGGGGAGGTGGGCAGCCAGGGAAACCCGCTCTGGAGGAGGGGTCCGGCTGGGTCCCTCCGCTCAGGGCCGCATTGGGTGGAGGGCGTTACGGCACCCCGGGCCCCGACTGGGCTGGGGGCTTGCCCGGCTCTGGGTGGGTGGGCAAGGGCAACAGCACAGGGAGCCCAGGGCGAGCTACCRTGGCACCCGGGGGCCGTGTGTGCCGTGGCGCAGGGGGCTGGGTGCCCTGCAGAGCCCCATGCGGACGCAGCCCTCGCTGTGCCGGTGCAGCCGGCCTSGCCAGGATTCAGCGACGGGGGCTGCGACCCGTCCGGCGGTGCCTGCGCACGGTGCCCTGCACCCCCCCTGCCCGTCCCGCGGGTGCAGACCCCGCATTCAGGGCACCCTGGGGTGCTCCGGGCTGCTGTGCCGGGGCGGGTGTCGCTCTCCCATGCCTGCCCTGGCCCTGCCGACCCAGGGGCCGTGGCTGTGCCACCCCACATCGGGCAGGGGCTCGGCTCCCCGCCTCGCTCGGCCGGAGCCCGGGGGCGCGTGGCCCCGGACCCGCTGACCGCTGCCTCTCCGGCAGGTTCGTCACGGTCGCAGAGCGTGGCCAGCTCCCCGTACGCCCCCCAGCCCCCCGCCGAGCCCCAGCTGAAGAAGATGGAGCCGCCGTCGGAGGGGAAGGTGAGCGGGGAGCACTGGGGTGCCCCGCAGTGGAGTGTGGTGCGGGTTGGGGGGCACAGCCAAAGGGCAGGGCCACCCTCCTACACCCACAGCTCCTCGGCAGCCCTGTGTCATGGCCACCAAGGCTGGCAGGGCGCTGGGTGCCGGCCGCGGTGGCACTGCCTGTGGGGTGCTGTGCCGTGAGCCAGCGGCATGAGTCACCTCTGCGGCTGCTGGCCCCCCCAGCTCCATGGCACCGGCCCCCTGCACACCCCGGGGGACAGGCATGTGCCTGGGGTACCCCCAAGCCACGGGGCCAYGCAGCCCCTCTGTGGTGCTGGCTCCCGGCCGGCCGGCACGCAGACGGGTGCGGGGACAGCCCCAGGGGACACGGGCAGGGGCGGCGGGTCCCCGTCCCCRGGGCTGCCCCGAGCCGCGCTGTCCCTCTCGCCCCAGAGCTCGGAGGCCGTGTACCAGTGGCTCTGCAAGTTCCAGCTGCAGCTCTACGCACCCAACTTCATCAACGCTGGCTACGACATCACCACCATTAGCCGGATGACGCCAGAGGTGAGGCCACGGGGATGCCGGGGCTGGCCGGTGCCACAGGGAGGGGGGCACAGCCGRTGCGGGGTGGCACTGACCCCCCTCTCTACCCCAGGACCTGACGGCCATCGGCGTCACCAAGCCGGGGCACAGGAAGAAGATCGCCTCCGAGATCAACAACCTCAATATCCCCGAATGGCTGCCAGAGTACAAGCCGGTAAGGGCTGCGYGGGGCCGGGGACGCCGAAGCCACATCCAGGGTGGCAACTAGTCCCCTCCACCCTGTCCCCTCCAGCGAGGGGGTGGCCCAGGGGGACGAGGGTGGGAGCTGGCTCACCGCTCCCAGATGGCACCCGCAGCCTGTGGTCCTGAAGCTGCGCATGTCCCCTCCCGACAGCTCRGGGACCGTCAGGCTGGTGCCAGCTGCCACCGCATGGACGTCACACTGTGTGTCCCCTGACCCCCCTCCTGCCCCATCGGCTGGGCACAGCAAGGGGCTTCCCATGGGAACGGGGCTGGGCACGGCCCCAGTGATTGTGGAGCACAGGGACAGCGTGGGGACAAGGGGACCCCCCCRGGGCTGTCCCCCAGCAAGATGGGATCACCTGCATGGCATGGGTGCTGCGGTGCCGGGGGGGCCGGGGCCAGACCCTGCTGCCAGCCGGCGCTGAGCCATGCCCCGCGCCCCCCCCCAGGCCAACCTGGCGCTGTGGCTCTCCATGATCGGCCTGTCCCAGTACTACAAGGTGCTGGTGGAGAACGGCTACGAGAACATCGACTTCATCACYGACATCACCTGGGAGGACCTGCAAGAGATCGGCATCACCAAGCTGGGTAAGGTCCCGTGCCGCAGCGCCGGCCGCGGCAGCCCCAGCCCCCGGCGGYGGCATGATGCCCCGTGGTGTCCCCAGGCCACCAGAAGAAGCTGATGCTGGCGGTGAAGAAGCTGGCGGAGCTGCAGCGCGCYGAGCTGGGCAAGTACGAGCCGGGCACGCTGAAGAGGAAGGCGGCGGCGTGCCCGGAGGTGCTGGCCATCGAGTCCCCCCCGCCGGAGCCACCCGAGTGCCAGTCGCCCAAGATGACCACCTTCCAGGACAGCGAGCTCAGCAGCGAGTTGCAGGTGGCCATGACAGGCGAAGCCCCCGAGGAGCCCCCCGAGAAGGGGGCGAACCCCGCGGCCCCCGGCTACCGCTCACCCCCGGGGCTGGGCGGCCGCGCCAGGATGATAAGCAGCTCACAGGAGCTGCTGGGGGACGGCCCGCGGGCCCCCCCCGCCGCCGCCATCTCCAAGAGCCAGGAGTACCTGGCGGAGGGGGCCGGTGAGGGCCCCCCCGCGCCACCCAAGGAGGGGCGCCCGCCCCGGCACGGCCACCCCGTCAAGCGCGCCAGCGTGCCGCCGGTGCCCGGCAAGCCCCGGCAGCCCTTCCCACCCTCCGCCGGCCACCTGACCCCGCCGCAGACCCCCGGCAAGCCGCGGCCCCCCTCCCCGCAGGGCCCACCGGCGCCCCACGCCACTGCCAAGGTGAAGCCCACCCCGCAGCTGCTGCCGCCGGGCGAGCGCCCCGCGTCGCCCCGCTCCCTGCCCCAGTCGCCCACCCACCGCGGCTTCGCCTACGTCCTGCCGCAGCCCACCGAGGGGGAGGGGGGGCCCCCGGGGGTGTCCGTCCTGCCCGTCTCGGTGCCGGTGCTGTGCCTGCCRCCGGCGGGCGAGGGTGAGGAGGAGCCGGGGCGGCCGAAGAAGCGGGCGCACAGCCTGAACCGCTACGCCGCCTCCGACAGCGAGCAGGAGCGGGACGAGCTGCTGGTGCCGGACGCGGGGCCCTACGCCACCGTCCAGCGGCGCGTGGGGCGCAGCCATTCGGTGCGGGCGCCCGCCGGCGGCGACAAAAACGTCAACCGCAGCCAGTCCTTCGCCGTCCGCCCCAAGAAGAAGGGGCCCCCGCCACCCCCACCCAAGCGCTCCAGCTCTGCCATCTCCAGCGCCGGCATGGCCGAGGACTTCCCCAAGGAGGGCGAGGGCGAGGCGGCCGCTGGGCCCCCCGCCGCCGAGGGGGAGAGCCGCCGGGAGCAGCGGCGGGCCAGCGACCTGGGCGGCAGCGTGGACACAGGCAGCGCCGGCAGCGTGCGCAGCATCGCGGCCATGCTGGAGATGTCCTCCATCGGCGGCGGGGCCCGGGCGCTGGCGCTGCAGAAGCCGCATGGGGCCGGCGGGCCGGGGCCGGCCAAGGCACCTGAGGGCTACTACCTGCAGCCGGGGGCCCCTCCAGGCAGCCCTGAGCGTGCCCGCGTGGCCACCGTCCTGGCCACCGTCAAGCACAAGGAGGCCATTGGCCTGGATGGGGAGGTGGTGAACCGGCGCCGGACCATCAGCGGCCCCGTCACCGGGCTGGTGGCAGCCGCCCGCCGCGAGCGCGCTGACAGCATGCGGTCGGAGGCGGGCGCCGATGGCCCYGGCGAGCGGCTGCGGGTCGAGCGTGGTGGCTCCCCGGACGGCATCCCCTTCGCCAAGGAGGGCAACCTCACCATCAAGCAGCGGCCGCGGCCCCTGGGGCCGGCCCGGGGGGACGCGGGCGAGGGGCTGTCCCCGGCCCACCGTCACGGGGACCTGGCCAAGGTGGAGGCCAGCGCCACGCTCAAGCGGCGGATCCGGGCCCGGCAGAGCCAGCAGGACGGCGTCCGCTTCGTCCTCACCGAGTCCGACACCGTCAAGCGCCGGCCCAAGGCCAAGGACAAGGAGCCGGCCCTGGAGCCGGCCCCGCTCGCCGTCTACCAGAACGGCACCGGCACCGTCAAGCGGCGGCCGGCCTCCGAGCTGAGCGGGKCTGAGCCGCCCCCCACCCCGCCGCCCGCCGCCCGCCCGGACGGCCCCGACTACGCCCCGCCGCCCGCCGAGCCCAAGAAGCCCTTCAAGCCGCCGGTGTCCCCCAAGCCCGTGCTGACGCAGCCACCCCAGAAGGTTCCGGGGCCGCCGGCACCCATCCCCAAAAAGGTGCCCATCCCAAGCCCCGGCAGCCCAGGTAGGTGCCCCACCAGCCCCCCGGGACGGGAGCTCCCCGGGGCGGACCTCGGGGGTCCCGGCCGGTCCCGCCCCCCTTCTGCCCCTCTCCCTTCTCTCCACAGAGGTGAAGCGGGTCCACGGCACGCCACCCCCGGTGTCCCCCAAGCCCACGCCGCCCCCCACGGCCCCCAAGCCCCCCAAGCCCCACGCCGCCATCCAGTCGGTGAGCGCCAGCTCCACGCCGGCCCCGTCCCCCGCCCGGCAGCTGGGCACCGCCGCCGCCAAGCCCTCCAGCACGCCGCCCTCGCTCTGCTCCAGCCCCGCCAAGCCCCTCTCGCCCGGCGCGCAGCCCCAGCAGGTGCCGGTGAAGCCGCCGCGTTCCGCCATCGCCGGCCCCTCCGTCGACAGCGGCGGCCCCGAGCTGGCGCAGCAGAAGCTGGAGGAGACGAGCGCGTCCCTGGCCGCCGCGCTGCAGGCCGTGGAGGAGAAGATCAAGCAGGAGGACAGTCAGGCGGCAGAGTAAGGGGGCGCGGGGCGGGCGGTGGTCCCGGGGGAGGGCACGGGGCTGCGCTGTGCCACCGAGCTGCATGGCGAGGGGGGGGTGGGGAGGCCATGAGCATCGCGGTCAGGCTGTGCCGCCTCGGCGGGAGCCGGGGGGTGACGTTGCGGGGACACTGTGCCGGAGCATCTCGGGGCCCTGGAGCTTTGCTGGGGAGGTGACACTGGGGGACACCATGGCGGAGCGGCACGGGCAGGGGGACCTGGGCATGCGGGTGCACCGGGGGTTGCATTGGAGAGGTGACAGTGGGGGACACGGAGCTGGAGCGTCGTGGGGCTGGGATGGCCCCAGCCGCAGCACCGGGGTCTGCGCTGGGGAGGTGACACTGGGGACACGGTGCTGCGCGCTGCAGGGCACAGGGGGGCAGAAGGGCCACGCGGGGGGCAGAGGGGACCGTGCGGTGCCGCCGTCCTGTACGTGGCGCTGACCCGTCCCCGCCGCTCGCCCAGCTCGGCCGTGGAGTCGAAGAGCACCGTGAGCATCCTGGACGACATCGGCAGCATGTTCGACGACCTGGCGGACCAGCTGGACGCCATGCTGGAGTGAGGGGCGCCAGGGCCCCGCGAACCTCAGGGCTTACGTGGGCACAAGGGCACAACGATCCACGACCCCCCCGGCCCCGCCGCCCTCCCCCGTCCCCTTTGTACAGCCGTCCCCTCCCGGACATCCCGTCCCTCGGGGTTTGCACAAAGAAGAAGATACCTCAGGATTGTGCTCACGGACTCGGCGCCGGCTCCGGCAGGACTCCCTTTTGCAGAAGCAAAAAATAAATAAAAAAACACAACAGAAGAAACAAAGCAACACGCCCCGGACCGAAACGTCCCCCCGGCCGGCTGCCGGGGCAYGGGGGGGGCTCTCTGCCTACCTGTCCGGTGGCCGCCGCCGTCGCGCCCGTGCCCCGCCGGCCCTGGCGCCGCGGGTCGCCGCGGCCCGAATGTAGCACAAGCCCTGCCCGGCGCGGTGGCCCCGGCGGCGGCTCCGGCAGCGGCGTGCCGCGGGGCGTCGGTGGCATTTGCCGGTGGACGCTGCGGCCGTGCCAGGGTCCGGGTGGGCAAATGCACTCGGGTTTCTTTTTTCCTTTTTTTTTTTTTTTTCCTTTTTTTTAATTTTCCTTTTTTTTAGTTTTCTTTCTTTTTCCGTCGTCGTTCGCCGGGGGCAGGCAGGGCGCGGGGTCCCGCCGCGGCATCGCAGCGGGCCGGGGGCTGCCCCGCGGAGGGGTGCTGCCCGAGGGGCGCGGGGCTCCCCTGCGCGGGGGCTTCGCCTCGCGCCCGGGGAGGGGGTTTTTGTTTGCGTTGGTTGCAAATCGGGGAGCGAACGCCCCATCTTGGGGCCCTCGGCGGCGCGGGCGGGGGGCAGCGGGACGTGCCCCTGCCCGGCCCCTCCCCGCCGGGGGAGAGAGAGCAGTGATAAGCTATAAAGAAGTATTAATTTATTGGAGGGGAAAAAAAGAAAAAAGATATAAACCAGATTTCCCCCACCCCCAAAATAATAAAAAGAATAAACTTTAACAAATATATATTTAAAAGATTTAAAAATATTAGCAATTATATATAAAGCAGTTTAAAAGAAATCAAGAGAAAACTGGATTTTAGCTTGAGAAAAACTATTAGATTATACTAAGCTGTGTGTCTCGTGGCAAACTCATTCTAAGAGTAGCACAATATTTACCTTTTCTCTGGGTGGAAGGTACGTGCAAGCAGTTCTGTTCGGGTCTTTCCGTTGGGATTCAGTGTCACGTCTTTATTTTTACACCATTAAGAACTCAAAGGATGTGCCTTGTTTTATGGAGGTTTTTGTTAATTCTTATACTGGAGGTGTTTCATTTCTTTTGGAGTGTCTTCAGGTTTTGGGTTTGTTTATTAKTCTTTTTTTTGGCATTTGTTTGGTGTGCGCGTGTGGGTGTGCGTGTGTGTGCACGCGGGGTGCGTGTGCTCGCGTGCGTTCTCCGGGACGCACCGCTGTATATTCATGTATAAACTGGAGTTGGAGTCTGGTTCAGTCGCTTGAGTCCTGATGAATGCATTTTTTGCTTGTGGTTTCAAAACAAAGTGTTGCTGTTCCTTTCTTTTCTTGAGACGTACAGAGTGGTCTCTCCCTCCGCCTTCCTCTCCCTCCCTCCCTCTCCCCCCCTTTCTCTCTTTCCCTCATCTCTCCCGTTGTGGTCGCTGATCCAGATGTGTTTGGCACAACTTTGAAATTTCTTTAAAAAAAAAAACACAAAAAAGACTTTAAAAATAAAAAAAAAAAAAAAAAATCACCCGCCTGAAAATATCTGTTGAAAAGAAAAAAAATATGTATCTAAAAAAAAAAAAATCCATAAAGTTCTACATAATGGATATATACATATATATATTTTTTATGATTAAGTTATGGACTCTGTATCGTATCCCATCTGTCAAGCTATGCATCTTGGTGCTTCTCCCTGCTCTTCTGTGCTTAGATTTCACCTCTACTCGTCTTATTCTTCCTATTCTGAATAGTAGATGGCTCGTGGTGCTGTGAAGAAGTTTGCTCCTATACGACGTCTGGCAACAAATATTTAAAGAAAAATAAAAAAAATAAAACCCCTGCCGGGCTGCCACCACTGTTTGTGTCCAAAATCCTGCTCCCGCCGCGCAGCCGGGGCTGGCAGGCGGCCACGCGGTCCCGGGCCGCGCTGGCACGGCGGGTGCCGGACGCTGCGGCGCAGGCGGGTGCTCGTGGCGCGGTCGTGCCGTGCCGGGTGTACGCGCTGCATGGTCCGAAGCCACCCTCGGGTGCCTCTGCCTCGGCCGGGTGCCGGGGTGCCGTGGGGTGTGTGGCAGCCCGGCTGGCTGGGAACTGCTCTCCCCCCTCCCCCCCCCCGCCCCGAGTGCCTGCACCCCGTTTTTCCCAGCGGGTGCTGTGGCCGTGCCCACCCCTCCGGGGCAGCAGCCGCGGGGTGGACGGCGCAGGCTGGAGCTGCCGCGGGACCGGTGCTGGCCGCCGGCTCCTGCCGCGAGCCTGCAATAACTCACGCTGGCCMGGAACAACTCTTTCCGTTTTTATTGTCAATGAAGAAATAATCAAATCTATATTACAATCTTAAAAACAGTAGAAAATGTGAGTAAAAACGTAACAGGCTTTTTCTCTTTAATGTGGAGACCATTACTACAGGGTGATGAACAATGGGCTTGTGTTACTTGATTTGAGAACTAGCTGTGGCATAAAAATCGTACCTGGCTACTCAGGAAAACACCTCTTCCCAGATGGATCAGCCTGACACCTTGGCAGTAACATTAAATACTAGAGACAGAGAGGGGTCGGGGTCCCAACCCAGGACAAGGCCTAATGCTCAGTTCTACCATTTACAAAGGGACCAGCCTCCCAGCGTCGTCGCTCCCGCCCGTGACAAGCTGAACCACGGAGGTCCCATCGCTGGCCAAGGGCCTGGAGGCCCGGCTTCGCCCCCGCCCTGGCCCCGGAGGATGCCCCCCCAGCTGGGGGGACGCAGGCAGAGGAGGGCACCCTGCGGTGCGGAAGGCGCTGGCACCGGAACGGCTTCCTCTGCGTTTCCAATCAGATACGGCAGATCTGAGGGAACATCCGGAGCGTCTGTGGGCCAGATCCGTCCTGAGAGCTGCCAGCCGGGGTCCTTGCRGGTGGGGGAACCGGCCGATGGGCAGCGGCAGGCAGTGGTCGGTGCGGAGAGGAGCTGCAGCAGTTATTTCATAGTGGTGTTAGTTACCCAGCAGGCCAACGGAGGGGAGTTTTTGGTCTTTCAGTGTGCAGGACTAGTGTGACGCTCTCGCTAGCACGTCCAGACCTGCAGAGGGGAGACAACAGGAACCCATGGCGGTGACCRTTCTGAGCAGCTCTGTGGGCTTCTCTTCATCCTTCTGCGGAGCTTCCCTTTGGGCTCCCAGCATCCACGACACCCTCTGTCAGGAATTAAACCTCCCAYCCGTTGAGAACCAGCCCCTTGTTTGTTTGAAGACGGCTCCTAACTCATTTAATGCCCTAGTTCTAGTACTGGAAGAGGCCAAACCACCAAGGAGAAGCCCGAGGAAACCAACCTTTACAGTGCTGTCCACGGCGCCGGAGAAGAGGCGGCCCCTGGAGACTGCGAGGGCGGTGACGCTACCCTGGTGTCGCAGCAGCGTCTGAGTACAGATCATGTTGTCCATGCTCCACACCTACGGGCACACAGGAGGCGTGAGCCAAGCCAGTGGCATGGGGCTCCGGCACATCCCGAGCACCGGGAGGGACGGGGATGCCGAGTGCCACAGGGTTYGAGCCAAATGACACAAATTAAATACGAGGCCATGTGGCATGCAGGGACGAGGACCCCCCGTCCTCCCTTCCCCTCAAGGCTGTCCATTTTTAATGACAGTGCCAAACGCACAGACGCAGCTGCACATCCCTGGGCACGTACCCTGAGAGACCGGTCATACGATGCACTGAAGACTTTGGTTTGATCCGGCGTGGAGATGACAGCGAGGGCGTAGACCGTACCCACGTGCCCAGTCAGCGTGCGGACTTGTTCCTTTGTCTCTATATCCCAGACCTGCGGGAGGAGAGCAGGGCTTGGAGACTGCCCTGGGCTGCAAACCACCAACTTCTCCTCCGAGAGGTGTGTCCACCTCCACACACACCTCCAGGCAGAGCTAGGCCCCCGTCTCCTTGCCCCTCTCCCCCAGCCTCAAGCCAACAAATGCATCAAGCCCCGCAGCCCTTACATGGATGAGGTTCTCGTAGGTGCCACACACAATGTGGTGGTTTGTCACAGCGATGGAGTAGACGCTGCCTCCCGATGTCTGCAGCACGTGGACACACTCCAAGTTGCGGATGTCCCAGATCTGAAAGAGACGCCGGAGCAAAGGCAGGATGAGACCCACGCACGGACCCCTCTCCAGGAGGGAGCTCCCTTGAAGCTCTTCTCCAGCCACGCGTGGAGTCAGCCTGGCCCCATGTGTGCCCAGATCGTGTCTTTAAGGACAAATCTGTCCGGCTGGGAATGTTCAGTACTGATGAGCAAAGTCCTGCTATCTTACTTAGCTGCCCAGCTTTGAACAGCCAGGCTGAAAAAGTTGTGGAGATTGCACACCTTGTGTGTGTGACTATGCACAAACATGTGCACACACAACCCAGTCCCTGACAGCACTAAAAACTGATGCGGGCAAATTAACAGGGAGTTATTAACACTGAGGAGGGAAACTTCAAATTGTCTTGTGTCACCCAGATGCTGAGAGGTGAACTATTTATCAAAGCCTGAGCCAACGCAGATGAAGGCATTTCGGAAACCACACGCAGATTTATGGTACCTCTGCAGCCAGACACTGCCCTTCTCTTATCAGCAGGACTGCCAGCGCAGATAACGCTGCGGCAGCTGCGGAGGCAGCGTGAGGCACCACGGCTGTGAGGCCGCATTTTATCTCGGCGAGCATCCCCCAGCAGCTGCGCTCCCAAGGAGCAGCCAGAGCCCAGCCTTTGTGCCTGCAAAGCTGCAATCAGCGCAGTACAATCTAGTGTGTCAGCAACGCTGCGGTAGTGCGCTCACATCCTAGCAGCTCCCTTTTGTCCTGCTCCACCAACCCACGCTGCAGAACGCAGATACTAGAGGCACAGGGAGAGCCGATGGCTTACAGTTGCCACGAGTCTCGGGGTCCCACCTTGATTGTTTGGTAAGATCCGCTGTAGAGATAGTTTTGAGAAGCCACCAGTGCTCGCACCCAGTGATTGAGACCTGTCAGCTCCTTCTTCAGTTTGAGCTCGGTACCTACAATATCCCAGACCTGCGGAAAGCACAAACACACACACACACACACGGAGAGTCTCAGTGGGACTGGGCAGTGATGGGGCAGAACAGGGCAGCCTCTAGCTCGGGGGCCAGGCGCTGCCCACCCCTGCCCAGCAGCCAGCACAAGGCCCTACCAGCTCACTTAGGGGAGCCTCCTACCTCTCCTGCCCTTCGGGAATCGCCTGAACCCACTGATTTGCAGATAAAACACACAACGACTATGCTGAATAGGCACGTTCCCTGAGGGCCTGGGAGAGCTCGCTAGGAGCCTGCATTATCGCTGGCAGAGACCCTTCCCTAGCAGAGCCATGGGCTTGAAAAACCTAAACCCAATCTACAGTAAAGAACTGCTCTGGACTTCCACTCCCAGCCCATCCTCACAAAGCTCCACTCCCACAGGTCCTGGGAAACCCTCAGCACGCAGGGATCGACGGATCTCACCCCGCCGCTCCAAGCAGCGCTACCGGCCTGCTCGGCTCATCTGGCAGAAAGTGGCTGGGGACAACAAAACCAAAAGGTCCCAAGTTCTCCTTCTGCTTAGTGCTGCCTCACTGCTCCTCCCGCYCCGAGCGCTCTCGAGAGAGCTGAACCACTCCAGGCCCCAGATAAAGAAAAGAGCATGCGCCCTCTTACAGATGGACGGTCCCATAAGCCATCTCACCAGGAGCTGGAAACAGAACTAAGGGAATCTAGCCAAGGCTTTAAAGGGCAACTCGCAAAGCTGTTCCCTGATTTCTGCATGCTTTAGGTAAAGAATGCAGGTTCAAGATCCTTTGGAGGGGGTGGCAAAACAGGCAGCCTGAATCCCCAGCCAGTTCTGGACCCCAGACAGAATTCCCAATGGTCTGAGTAGGTCTGTTGGGGGCCCAAGGAGACACACACTCGGGAACTGCCAAGATACTCCACCTGCAGCCTCAGGTTTACAGAGTTAGAAGAAACAAAAGTTGTTTTTTCAGCCAGGTCCAGAACATTTTTGACTTCAGCACAGAGCATGGGCTAAACCTCTGCAGTGCTGGCAGCTCTGCTTAGCTGTGCTTCTCTGCGTGGCATAGTAACAAAGTCACCTACAGACCAAAATGCCACTTTCTTCCTGTTTGGACCCTGCTGCCTGGCAGTTTGTACCATCGGTCCCCAACCAGACCAAGAGGAGCCACCCCAGAGCTCTACCTTGATGGCTTTGAGAGAGCCGCTGAACAGCATGTTGTGTGAGGAGACCAAAGTGCAAACAGGATTGTCATGTGCTCGGATCGTGTTCACTTTCTGCAGGTTTTGAATATCCCAGACCTGCAAAGGAGAAGAGGAGCGCCCATGTGCTGAAGCCCTTCCTCTGCCTCTGACAGCAGGCAATCACACACGGGCAAAACCACAGGCAGGACAGGGCACTCCTACGAGCCGCTGTCCTGGCTCGATCAGAACTGACCACCCTGCCCCAGCTCAGAGCACCAGCCCCCTGCCCCCCATGCAGGAGCAGGGAGTGGGAAATCCAGCCTGCAGGAAACACCCAAATCCGACCCACGAGTCACTTGGCTGAAGGCAGTGGGTAAGGCACACGCGGGTTATCAGTCTGACACCACTGGCAGCTGAAGAGCCTTATAGAAAAAAGGACGCAAGTCCCTGCTCTCCAACAGCCTGGGGCTGGCCTGGAGATCTCGCATCCCAGCTGYGAAACGGAGCAGGGGTCCTGGGTACTCACAATAATGGTGCAGTCAGCAGAGCCACTGTACAGCTTGTTCCTGTAATGTCATCAGAAAACAAAAGGAGGTCAGTGAGGGAGACGGACGAGCGCAGGGTCCCAGCTCGTTCCCAGGCACCGTGCTGGGCGAGGAGCTGCAGTCCCACAGCCTCACTGGGCCAGGACTAAACACACCAACCCCAGGAGCGGAGCCCAGGTCTCGTGGGGAGGCCAGGCTGGATCGGCCCTTCGAGCCAAGGCCAGGCACCCCGCTGGTGACCAGGGAAGGAAGCCAGGACAGCAGGAGAGGCCAAAGAGATACGTGCTTTGTCGATTTTTAAAGAGCAAAGAGGCAAGATGTGCCTCTCATGCACAAGCTTGGCACGTGCAGGACTGAGGACGGCAACTGTAAGGGCATGCTCAGGAGCCCCAGTGCTCTCCCCAGTCTCTCCTGCAGGGGCAGGTGTCCCTCTCCACTCACCCCTGGATGCAGAGAGCCAGTACAATTCCATCGTGACCCTCCAGGGTCTTTTGGCACTTGTATGTGGTACAGGTATCCCACACCTAACAGGAAACACAAGTCAGCAGAGGGTCACACGCCGGCAGACAGAGCAGCTGGGGACCTGGGCAGGATGTCAGCGAAAGCATCGAAACAAGGAAACAGGCTGTCACCTGGGCACCTGCCTTCCGGGCCCCCAGGCAGAGATAAGCTTGTCTACGAAAGGAAATTTACTGCAAAGGGTCAGGTTGACGTTAATGAGACACTGGACAGCAGCAGCCGTCGGCCCTCTCCAGCACCGCCCTCCACAGCCAGGCCAACACCACACACTGAAGCAGAGAAGCAGCTCTCGGGCTCCTGCTTTTGCAATTCCCAGCCCGCCCTCGGGCTCCAACGGCACAGCACAGCCGCCTCTGCCACTGCAAAGGTTTTCCCCATTGAGCACACACCGGTCTCTCAAGAGAGGAAACATGGGAATGTGGTGCCCAGAGCAGCCAGGACAGGGGAGAAAGCTGTTTTCTTTCAATAAAAACTTTCAATAAAGTACAGCAATGTCCATTTTCTTCCATGTGGCTCTTGCTATCGCTCAAAGAAACTAAACCAAAGCTCTGCTCCTGGCAGGGCTAGTCGYGGCACCCGCGTGGCTCCGCAGCCCAGCCAGCAGCCACCAGCGGCCAACACGGTGACACTGGGAACTGCTGTTTAGGTTGCACCGCAGCAGTGCTGTCAGTTTGAGTTACTGAAAGCAGGACAAAGAAAAACAAACAYGCCATAAAACGGAAAAAGGACACATTTGATCAGGGGAAAATGTTTTTTTTTTTCTAAGATCATTTTTTATAACAAGGGAAAATAAAATCAGAAGCCGAAAYAGGCTTGGATGCCCTAAACACCATGTAAAGCAAAACCAGGAGCAGCAGGAATGAGAGATTCTAATCAGGGCTTTGCAAAAACCACTATTTGTCTCTTGATTTCACTATCACGTAACATTTCCTCACAGAGAATTTTGCCCAACTATAACTGCAAAGACTCATTTAAGATTCTTTGGGAGAAACTTTGGGAAGTGACATCCCCCCACCCCACAAACTGCAACTCAGCTTCTGTCCCACCTGAAGCACATTTACAAACGCAGAAGATTCGCAGAAGAGGCAAGCTCTTACCTTAATGGTTTTGTCTGAAGAGCCACTGAAGAGCAAGTCTCCTATGGAGTAAACGCACAAACACCAGACAGGGCCCTGGTGTCCCACAAAGGTCCCCTTGCACTTGAAGATCTGCTGAGGATCATAGGCTACAGAAACAAGAGGGCAGGTGAGAGGTGGGAGAACGGTGCTGCGCCATGTCATGGTGAGTTTGGAGGAGACGGAGCTCCCCGCRCTGGCCCGGCAGGATCTCCTTGCACTTCATGGTGTTGCAGGCCAGAAGGAACCGTGAGACCCTCCCRGTCTGGCTGGAGGATCTCACGTCCCACCCTTACACCTCATTGACTTATCACTGCTTTGAGCCCCAGGACTCATTTCCCTAAGGCAACTCCCAGGCTGGACCTAGGGAGGCCAGAGATGCAGAGTCCACTTGACATCTCCCCCAGCAGCTAATAACCCTGCAGCACTGTGCGCTCCCTTCAGCCAGCGCTTCTGGCAAACTCTCCCACCAGTATTTTCTTCCTGCAGCAGCGGTGATCCTGTGAACAAGTCACTGCTGCACCCGGCGACAACTGTGACCATGCCTGAAACCCAAACCACGGCCATCAGCCCAAACCCAGCCAGAGAGGATGAAAATCACATGCATACTCACATCCAAGGATGCCCATGTTGAGCCGAGCATTAATGTGGGAGAGTTCATCCTGAAAAACAGAACAAGCTGCATGAGCTGCAGAGCCATCAAGACCAGTCTGCCCTTCTGGACACGGCTTTAAGACTGTCCCCCTCCRCTGCTAAAACCACTCTTGCCTTTGGACAGGTCTTTACTCCCTGGGAAGAACCCCCTCAGCGGCTGACTCATTCCCTGATGGGAGGTCTCCTGCTCTAGGACTGCACGCGTACATCCCTCTGTCACCTCCCTCCAGAGACCACCGGGCTCTGACAGCATCTCAGACCTGCACGAAACTCCTCGGTATTCAAGCAGGCACAGAAATACTTTTCAGAATATACTGTCCTTGAATCAAATTGGTTACGGGGACTGCTTGCTCAGCTGGGGTCTTGAAGCCCACGTTGCTGGAGAAGAATTGGAAGGTGTCTTTGTAGTCTCCTCCACAGCCCAGTCCCTACTGCATCCATGGGGACCCTCTTYGTTAGTATGCTTAGGTAAACCAGGGCGAGCTCCTCCTGATCGGAACACCCAGTGGCGTGCAGCCTGCCTGAACTAGGGAGGAACGTCTAACTAACATCAGTGCTTGAATAATGTCCAAAATCATGAGACAGCTCTCACTCCCAGCTTGTTAGCAGGGWTCTGCTTATCTTCCTGCTTTCTCTGCAGGCGGGGAGAAGGGCATGCTGTCCCTGGCTAGTACAAAAGGTACAGGAGTGCCCAAGCTTTGGAGCAGAGGGCTCTCTCCTTGCTGCAGGGGTCCTTTCCTCTGGTAACGTATCTCAAGAGCAGCAAGAGGCTGAGAAAAGACAGCAGGAACAGTTAAAACGGCAGCTCAGATGCAGTGACCAGAATGTGCTCACTGAGCTGCCTTTAACTCAGCCTAGAGGAAGCCTTCACCCAGACCCCAGCTGCAGTAAAAGCAAACCAAAGCTGGGGTGAGCAGAGCCAGCAAGCAGGAGGGAACCCGAAAGACTCCCCCCACTCAGGARAAGCCCAACTAGTAGCAGAGCCAGCAGCTAACTGCCTGCGATCCCTTTTCAGCCCCAGGGCCCGGCCCCCTCCTCACGTTCAGCATGGAGGCGTCCCTGCGGAACTCCATCAGGTCCTCRCTCAGCTTGCTCTGGTTCTCGTCCAGCACATCTACGAGAGATGGACAGGCCCATAATCACTGCAGAGTCAGTGACAGCGTCCAGGGGAACAGCCAGAGGACACCCGCTGCCACCTAACCTCTGAATAAGGAGGGAGGAGAACCCACTGCTGTTACCAGCAGGGAAAAGCAGGAGGGTGTCTGCTACTCAAATGCAAATTGTACTTGGATGCTGAAAACCCAACAAATTTCAGAGGCAAGACAGGGCTGGGCACAGCAAAGGTGTCCAGGAACCATCCTCGCTCCAGGATGGCTGCATTGTTGGCTATTCGACTCACTGATTTTTATGGGGGCCTGTGCCCATGGACTGCACAGGAAAACATCACAGGAGAAAGGCGGTAGCTGCCCGCAGACACTTCTAGGACTTGCCATGTGATYGGTGACTGCAGGATTAGGTCCCATGATGTTCTGGCAGCAGAGAAGTCGATGGGACCCCTATTTGTTCCTCTGCAAGGAATATCTGAACCTCCTGAAACCTGCTCAGCACCAGTTTTAAACATGGAATCAATCCTGTAATGCACCATCCTAACGAAGAGCTGCCCTGTCCCTACAGCTCTGACCACAGAGCTTGTCCCGYGCAGACTCACCAAACTTAAGCTCCAGGTTCTTCTCCAGCTGGTCGATTTTCTCTGAGAGCTTCCCCAGCATGGAGCGCAGGAAGGCAATTTCCTGGTCCTTCTGGGCCATTGCCACCTGCATCTCATGGAAGCGATCATCTGTCTGCTGCAGGAACTCCTTCAGACCCTCGAACTTGCACGTCTCCAAGTGGGTCTCGTAAGTGTCTTGATTTCCTATGAACGTACACCTACAAGGGGAAGGCAGACGCTGGCTGGAGCAGGGCTCACACTGGAGACCTCCTTGCTCAGCTGGTTCCTGAGAGGGAGGTCTGAGGCCTGTGTAGGTCCCCAGCTGTTCTGCTCCTCCTACCAGGAGCAGTGGTACTCTGGTTCACCATCCTGCTGGGTGCAGGCAACTGCAGGGCAATGCAGAGGCCAAACAGCTGCTATTCTTCCGGCCAGGGCACTGGCCCCAAACGGAASTGTCTGTCTGTCTGTCTGTCTAGGTAGTTGCAAGGAAAAGCAGATCTTGGGCAAGAGACAGAATGTGGTGTCAGTTCGTGTGCTCACCAGGAGCCCAATCCAAGAGCCATCAAAACCAACGGGAAAAACTGCAGCTGGCCTCGGCAGGTGCTGACTCGGTCCTGCAGCATGGCAAGGAGTCAGGGCTGCTCTGTCAGGACTTGCCTTGCTCTGCTTCTGCCAAGACATCTCTTCCTGCAACAGTAACCTTAGCTGTGCATCCTGCAGGGAACCCCCARCCCGGGCTGCACTCCTGTTCAGGTGACAATCAACCCTCCGAAGCTGATCAGCACTTCCCTAGCCCTGGGACCAGGACTCGGTTTGAAAGACACTGCTTTGGTCCTTGCATTACTCCTGTACTCATCCTCCTCCCTGCGTGGCTCTGGCCACATCCACTGCTCTGACTCTCCTCCRGCTGGTTCTTCTGCCTACGCAGCCTCCTCCTCGGCTGCCAGCGGGGCTTACAGCTGGGCAGCGTGACCTGCCTGTTCTCAACAAGAGGCCCGGGGGTGCCTTCTGCAAGCCTGATCTCAGTCTCAGGCCAGTGCACAGCACTGGGTAGAGCTGCTCAGAGCCCATGGAGCTATCCCAAGGCTGCTGTAGCCAAAAAGCAGCTCAGAAATGAGCTCAGTGGATCCTTGCCGCTAAAAAGCGCCAGCTCCTTACCCGTATTTGGAGTGGGGACATTTTATGTGCTCGCACTCTTTCAGATGTGCCTCCAGGTTCATTTTCAGGAGAGGTGGGCAGCTGGGGTTATTGGGGCAGCGAACCGGCCTGTAATCACAGCTGCTTTCATGATCTCTGCCCATGGAGAGAAGCAAAAGGAGGGAAAATCAGCGATAAGCAAAAATTAATGGAAACAACACAGATCATCAAGAAAGGAGCAAAGCAGCCCTGTGAGACTGTCAGGTGATCAAAAGCCTCCTGCTCTAAGACTGCAATTACAGCTTTAAATTCTCATTTGGCCAGTAAGTTGAGAGTAATATTAGGCCACATTTATGCAGTGAACATCTTCTGCAGCTGATCGACTGAGCCTTCAGGCAGCTATCAACCACAGGCAATTGCCAGGTGATAGGGAAGACATTGAATGCACTGTTGGGGATGGGGAGAGAGAGAGATTTCAGATGCCTAGGATATAACTAGGATAACTCCTCTGACAAAAAAGTCTTTGCTTGACCATAGCCACAGTGTTTCACCCCAGGTGTGAGGTGGCTGTTTTCACAGTGTATCCCCTGTTCCGATGCTGAGACGCTCAGGTAAGCTGGGAGCAGAGAACAGCATCCTTTCCCTGAGACCAGCCCATCTGCCATCATCCTAAAACTGAGACACAGTGGAAAGAACTGTCCCCTCAAGTCACCCTGCCCATTCCCACACCCCTGCACGCCCCAGCAGAGCACTGCTGGCGGGAGCTGCACCGTCCCCAGGAGCCGCAGGGCAGCTCAGATACGACAGCAGATTGCTGGTGGTGGAGCCCTTTCCCTGGAGAGGCTGCACGCTGGTAACAAGCCACTTACTTCCTGGCACTCAGTTTAATTGTAAATGGACATCCACGGGGGTCCACCTCGAAGGCAGCGGGCTTGCTGCTGGCTGCAGGCCGGCAGCCATACTTGCAGTGAATGAAGAGCTCTCCGATCTGCTCAGCCACCGCAATGTTGTTAACCACTACAGTCAGTTTGGCATTGTCCACAGGGCACTTCTCTGCCAGGTGGGGAAGCAAAAGAGAGAGAGAGTCAGCAAGGGCTGAGACACCGCAGATTTTGTTTTTTTACTTTCTCTGGCCAAGACAGCCAACACCCAGATGGGTGGCAATGGAACGAGCCATGAATATTCACAGGGTCTGCAAGCCACTATCTCTGGTTTGTCTTGGGACTTGGTGAAAAGTTACAGTTTATGTTAATCCATGATAATTTGAGCTAGCTGCCAATGAAAGAAGGCCACACTAATTCAAACTACCTTGTGCTTGCTGAAGTGTGAGAATATTCACAGGCAGTGACCACAAATCAGCGGATGCTCCGCACATAACCCGTTCCCCCACCCAGGCCCCAGCTCAGCTCCTCTGCTGCCAGCGGGGCACTGCAGGCCAGGGATGCCGCGGCGAGGCAAAGACACAACAGCCTTGAGGGCAGGAGCAAACTGAGCCACTCAGGATTGCAACTGCAAAGCCTTTTGCTACAGATCTGTTGGCTGGGAGAGATATAGCACAACATGGTGACAGAGGGTTAGCATGCGAAGAAGAGGGACCCCTCACATGTGGAAGACGAACATCTTAAGGCAGAAAGAGCTGCTGTTTTGCTGGACTCCCCAGGGAGCCTCCTCAGGGCTCGCTGTTCTGGTAATACGAATGGCTTGGCTTTGTGCTGAACAACGGCTTTCCAAGAGGGTCACAGGCTCGTGCCAAATAAAGTCTTTTTCGTAGCGCAGAGTCCAAACCAAGCGGGAGCTGGTTAGGCCAGGCCAGCAGCCAGACCCTTGGGCTCCATCAGGTTTCTGGAAGAGCTGGGTGAGCTAAAGCAGCTCTGTGTCAGCGGCCAGAGAGCTGGCACTAACGGGCTCGGGGAGGAGGGGTTTGATGGGTCTCTGCCAAACACGGCCCCCCTGTCCCTTAGACAGGCAGCCACAGAAAGCTTTCTGTCTGAAATCAATGGGTCAGCTCTGGGCGAGACATTATTATCCGGGGATTATCCATTGCATATTTAGGATTTGAGAACATCCTGTGCCCAAGAGCCGGGCCTAGCCCTCTAGAGCCCAGGCCACAGCGCGTACCATCAGGGCTCCGAGCTGCACGGCCACCCGTGCCCCAGCCCCTTGCTGCTGCAGTGGCAGCCTGTGACTGACAGCTTGCTTTAAGCCCTTTAGACATCTTTCTGCGGGTTTCTTTTTAAGTGAAAGCAAACAAACCAGCAAATAACAGCGTTTTGGCTGCATCACACAAGAACAGTTCTGTACTCACCAGATGTTAAGGCACATCTTCTACAAAACGTGTGCTGTGGAGACAAAGAGGAACAGCAGCGTCAGCGAAACAATATCGGACAAATCGTTCCCCGTGGCTAACGATGGGAAAGGTGGGAGATACCAAAGCCTGTGGCCCAGGGGCCTCAGCAGCTGTTCTGCCTGCTTTATAGCTCAGCGCGCTCTCGAGTCTGCCCCACAGGGCACGCACCAGCTGCTGGCTCAGGCAGCCGGGAGTGCAACCCAGGGCCTGCTCCGGAGGAGGACTAAGCGCACGGTCTGAAGCTTTGAGCGTTCTGCCCTGTCCGAGGTCAGGCCATGATCGCGGTGCAAGCCAAAGCCACGGGCACGTTCTGCCACGCTCGGATACTCCTCCCCTCCCAGCCTGCATGCGGTTTCTCTTCTTCACCCTCCACTTAGACCATGTCGTTCCTCTCATTTCCCTGAGAAGTCCTCAAGGGGAAGAGTAAGGGGAAGTCTGGCTTCTCCCTGTCCTTGGCCAGTCAGCCCATCACGTATATCCCTCTGTAGCTCTTCTAACACAGCTGAAGCTCTCCTGCTGGTTTGTAAGCCCATTAAATGCACTGTAAATTTTGCCACTTTAAATAGCTCTCTATCGCTCTATTCTCACAGCAGAAATGTATGGTAACAATTTAACTTGATAAAGTAGCAAATTCAATCTAACATGCTAATGAATATAAAGAGAAKAACAAAGGCTGCAGCATTTTACTGGTCCTGAACTTGCCTCGTGGGTTCCCTGGAGCCTCCTCAGCCACATTCCCCTGCCACCGGGCCAGCGCTTGGCAGCAGCGCTGGAGAGGCTGCAAGTCACTCTTCAGAGCTGTTATCTGCTGCCCTGCTCACGCGGCCTTTTCCTGCCCTGCACAGCTGCATGGTGCTCTCTCCAGAGCTGCCAAACCAGGACTGCAAATGAAGCCAGTCTGCTTCCTGCAGCAGATTTTTTTTTTTTTTTTTCCTATATTAACCAGTAAATCTCAGTGTCTCCATGAAGAGCTGCTTACTGAAATGGTGCAGCGAAACTGCACCAACTTCCAACACCTTTGGGGATAGCACCCTCACTGCAATAAACAATCCCGCTCTCTGCTTTTGTTGCTACAGCTCCATCCTAGCAATCAGAAGCACGTCAGAAGCATTAGAGAGCCCGTCACAAAGCCATCTTTCTTCACATGGAGCAGAGAAGCAGGAATAATRTACAGTTTCTATTAAGTCCCGGTAAAATGGAATATAGAAGAATATTCATAATATTCTGTGCCTTTCATTAGAGGATCTCAAATCCCTTTGCAAGCATTAACTAAATGAAGCTTCAAGCCATTCTTGTTTCGTAAGAAACACTTTATTCACAACTGAAGAGCAGCCGTTCCTGGGGTGCCCAGGAGGCAGCAGCACTCTGCAGAGCCCTTCAGGACGGGGAACAAGGAGGTTTAGACCTCACTGAAGCCACACCAAGGAGACTGAATGTGGCCAGGATAGGGAGGCTGACAGTACAGCTCTCTCGGCAAAAGCAGCCCAACTTTAAGCAACCCCCAGGCTTCTCTGGCTAACTGCAGAGTGCCCCGCACACCCCACTGCAGACTGGTTCAGAGCTGCCTTGTGGGGAACTCTAACACATATCCATCAGCATCTCTGCTCCCATGCTGGCCTGGCTCCCCTGCTCAGAGGCTGCCTTGTCTTTCCTCACTCAGGTTGACAGTCACCGGGGACAGTCACTGGGGACAGTCAGGGCTTCGCTGTAGGTCACACAGGACATCTGTGGAGCCCACACTCATGATTTGGAAGAGTACTGCCTTACCCCACAGGTTGTGATGACTGGATCCTTAAACACACTACAGCACAGTTGGCAGCACAGCTTCACGGACGGTTGTTCAGCAAACACCAGTGGCTCCTGAAAAGGAGGAGAGAAAGGGACAGAGAGAGCACAAGGATTAGTCCAAATGCAAGAACCTCCAGCTCTGCAGAAGGAACAAAACAACTCTTCAGCGGTGAGCCTTGGGGAGCCCGGGGTACAGGGTACGCTAAGGGTTTCATTATTTCGAAATAAACTTTTGTCTGGATCTGCTGACCTCCAGTATGTAAGAGGCAGGGGAAGAATGAAGTTGGGAATGGCTGGAGACYCTCAGCTCATCACAAACTGGGGGCCGCCAGCATGCGGCAGGATCAGGACCCAACAGCAAACTGCACAGACCAACTTCTTTGCCAGAGTGGCTCAGGTCACAAGAMCTGCGTGAGCTGCACTGTCTGGTACTTTTTGCTTGGCTGGACTGAACAGTGCGTTGTCAAAAATGTCYCCCGTACTAAGCCTGAAGTTTGAAAGCAATTTTAAAACAGCTTGCCCTTTTGTATTTTTGAAACATCCTGAAGGAARGGCTCTTTCATTCCCTTATGAAGCAGAAACAACATTGTTTCTGCCGCAATGGGCCCATCTCTCCAGTTCTGTTTACCAACTAAGGCTGCCGGAGCGCGGGCTCTGAGCACGTCCTCCTGGAGCAGCAGAGCTCTCCACTCCACGCCAGAGCAGGGCTTCACATTTCAGAGCATTTCAAATCAGGCACTGCAGTTCGGTCTGTCTTTTCATCCTGTGCTGCTCTCAGAACTGCAAACACAACCCCCTGGGTTCCTAAATATGAAACACACACTTTCATCCCAGATCCGTGGCAAAATGCCGCCTGACCTTTTATGCATCCAGTCTGGGGTTAGTTACTGGGTCACAAGCTAAGCTCAGCTTAAAAGTGTCCTCCCCCAACAAAAGTCACATGTGGACAATTCCCCACCCTCCTGGGGCTTACAATCAAGTCAGTGGGGTGCCACACAGCCCTAAATGCAGGATGGGGCTCTGAATCAGTGGGGAATTGTATTAGTCTTGCTGCCTCGGGCTAGACCACCAGCCTAAAGACTTGCAACCCCCTGCTGCTCTGCAGCAAAGCCAGGGAATCACACATGACCTTGCAAAGACTTACATTTTTTCTGAGAAGCGGAAAAGCCTCACCATTGTCCCCTCTTTACGTATGGGGAAACAGCACACAAGGAAGCAAAGTAACTTGCAGAAGTCAGCGGTGGAAACAAAATTAAAACCAGGAGTCCTGACAGCCAGGCTTTTAGTTGCCAGACATCACGAAAATCTGCCCATGATAGCTATCTGTACTCACAAGAGTCCACTAAGTTACTCTTTTGACACTGAACTTCCTAATACTGCTCCTTCAGACAATCCCAAATACCTACTGGCTCCTCCTCTTCCTCATGGAGCGAGAACGTTGAGCGCAAGGACATGTTGGACTCAGAGTGCAATGAACGGACGGAGATAGCAGAGTCAGAGCGGCGTGGGGTGCTGATCGGAGGCTTCAAAGAGATAAAAACCAGTTCTTGTTATTGCAAATGATTCCCCCCGCTCCAAAACCCTATGCAGAGTCTTCAAGTGCAGTCCCCCCCTCCACAAAACTCAGCTGCTCCATTTGTTCATCCACTCTGCCAAGCTGCATTGAGTGGCCCCCAGAAGTAGCATGTCTCGCTGCTGTGTGCCCTTCCTGGCAGCCGGGAACGCTGCACCATGCTCAGGGGCAGGACAGGCATCATTCGGGTTTAACTTACTAAACCCAGCTGACATCTAAATTCCAAGCACGTAACTTTCTCAAAGGTGCATTCATTTGTATACTTACCGTGCGCACCCGCAAAGCAATGGTTTGGAAGAATTAATCCTTCACAGAAAGCTTTGTAAATCTCCCCCAGAGACAGCTACCAGCTTCTGCAATTTCTATAACCTCAGCAGCAGCACTTGTTGTTTCACTCCCTATCTAACTTCTGCCAAATTTCTTTGCGTAAGTGTGGAGACTTCCTTCTATTCAATTCAGTAACAGACTGGCTTTGTCGCTTCCTGCTCGGGAGGGGAGAGCTAAATGGACATCGCATGCACCAATCAAGAAAAATCCCACTGGTTACGGCGGCCTTGGGATTGGCTTTGAGGGAATGCTGCCACTGGAATATTAACCAGCAGCGCATCTCTAAGGGTGGAGTATCAACCAGCAGTGCATAGCCAAGATGCAATTCGGCATCAAAGCGAAACCGGAGACTCTTCAGACCATGGGGTGATTGGATTTGGGGGTCTAGAACAGCCAGCAGCGCAGCCGCTGCTGGGTTACTCTGGAAGAGATGCTGCTGGCAGACTGGGAAGAGTGCGGAGAAGCAATAAAAGTTTTCAAGGAGCAGAACGGATGGGCTGACAAAGAAACGGCAGAACGAAGCCATAAGCTTCAGATGCTCAGCATCAAGAGGTGACCAACGCCCAGGCTGCCTGCACCTGCACGTATCACACCTATACGTGGCTTTTGACTGTCGCCTACATCAGTCGCAAACTCCTAGAAACGCTGGCTGGAAGGAGCTCTGGAGATCACTGGCCCTACTGCCCACTTGAAGACGGACTTGTCCTGGCCCTGGATCAGGTCAGCCCTGGCACTGCCCAGCTGGAACGGCAAAAGCTGCACAGATGAGACTCTGCAGCCCCAGGTCCCTGTCTTTGTTCTACCTTGTGAGCAAAATGGTTTTTCCTCATGTTCAATCTGAACCTCCCGAGCTGCATTTTGTGTACTTGCACTGTGTGCAAGTGTGTGACATCAGACCCAAGGACAGACAAAAGCAGTGCAAGAGGCCAGTGGGGCAGTCAGGAAATTCAGCCACGAAAGATGTAAGATGAGCTTCAGAGACTGCTGTCTTCCCCAGAGACAGACTATACTGCAGCCTGAGCGCAGTCCTTGCTGGGCTGCAGAAGAGGAGCACACCAGGATCCYGCTGGTTCTTCACACTGCTCTGCTGCTTCGTTTTTATGATACTGGGATCCTAGGAGCTCAGAAATGCTGCATCTGCTTAGAAACCAAAGCATAAAGCTCTTTTTCTTAAAGAAGGCATATTTATTGGCTACATATGTAAACCTTGAGGAGGAATGGTTATAACRAGGTAAATAAATTTTATGCGTATCCATTAATTTTATTATTTTCCTCCACTAGTAACAGAAGTTATTAAAATAACAAGAATGACTGTGCATAGTTCCCATTCTGGAGGTGACACAGAGATCAGGGCAGCAAAGGCAGGCTCTGCAGGGAGGCAGTTTTATCAAGAGCAACATCCTGTGTGGATCACCGATGGAGAGGAGGGGGGCTTCCAGGAGGCAGGGGTGTCAGACACAGCCTTGCTAGGCTTGTGCAACACTGCGGGCTCAGCTCCTCGTGTCCCGGCTGGGCCAATGCTGGTGTAAACTACGCAGGAGGGAAGCCGATGTGCTGAGAAAGGTCACTTCACTCGGGCTGGAGTGACAACGCTGAATGGCAGAGGTGTGCACTGGCATTTACTGTCCCTCTAGGTACCTGCAGCCTTTGTTTTTGCTGAGCAAACAAGGCTAAGATGCGAGAGACCTCGGCTCTACAGGTTAGTCACCGCACTGCTTCCTGCTCCTAGCCTGGCTATTTAGGCTGAGCTTTGCAGCACCAGTCGTGCGTAGAGCAGCCAGCACAAGGGCCTGACTGCAGGGTGCTCCTGCACTGCAAACAGAGTAACAGAGCGTGAGGACCACAGGACCCCCACCCTACGGGCATCTCCCCGGRTTGGGGGGCACCCGTATGCACCAAAGCCAAGGCGCGCCAGGCCCTGCCGCAAGGGCGAGGTGGCACAAGTGGCACTGCTTCAGCCAGGCTCGGATTTGGGAGGATCTGTCAGAAGGGTCCCACCTCCCCACAGCTCTGCTAGGGCTATTTCTGCACTAAACATCAAGTCCATCTTCAAAAAGCCCAAGGACGGAGTGCTCAAACATCTTTTGATGGATAGATGGATAGCTTGGGGCTGGCTRGGAACCCAGTTCAGCTTCTGGTTCAGGGGTGAAGCTCCCTGTAAACAACTGAGACTTTGGACAGCCAGGCCAAAGCTCTTCATCCATTAGCATACATTTGCCCCAATATTCAGCTGTAATCTTTAGGTGCAGTTCCCATCATGTCAGCTACAAAAGCAGCCTCCACGTGAAGACTCTCGTACAGTCCTCGTTCCTGCTCCCTGTAGGCATAGCGAGGCTGGGAACCCRTGGCACTGGGCTGCAGGCTGCTTCCTGAACCACTCATTCATTAAGCCTCTCACTATTTTTGGTTAGGAATATTTAGCACTCCAGGGAAGGTGGGCTGAGACTGTCCAAGAGGACTGAGGTCCTGAGAGAGATCTCTCCTATTCTTGTCTGCACACCTCGGTTTGCCACGCCGTAGTTTTCAAAGGAGTCAGGGAGCTTCTCCATCAGACATGGCTAAATGTAACGTCCCCAGCACCCCTTGCTGCTCTGGAAAAACCCTCACCTGTGCTCTGTGAGAACTGCCCAGCTTGGGAAAAGGGTGCAGTGAGCACAGCAYTCAGCCCACGGGATCAGCGCTGGCAGCCAAGGGCTTCCTGGAACAGTGGCCCAGCACCATGGGGTCAGTGATGTGATGGAGAGTTGCATTTGCCAAGGACACGAGGCAAATGTTCAGAGGACTTTTTGAAAAAACAAACACGCACTCACCTAAAACACAGCAAGATCTCTGAGCAACAGAAGGAACTTTATAGGATGCTGACAATAAAGCTCTTTGCAATCTGGTGTCAAATTTATATTAAGAAGGGTTGTAGCTCCATACTGTTGCCGACCCCACTCTCTGCCAGCGCCTAACTTCAGCAGCAGCAGTGATCCATTTATCTGTGGCTTGAAAGCTGGGTCTCATAAGCTGACAAAGTCTACAACAACTTAATTTGAAGAGTCTACACTCAGATGCTTAAATCTAAATAGGAGCTTGTGGTTATGAGATGTGGCTGGAGCACTAGGGATAGGAGAAGATCAAGGCCTCAGAGCTATCTGTCCATTCACTGAGGTTTGCTTTGCTGTTGCTGTTCTTGATTTGATTGATTTAGCTGATTTAATTTCTCTTYAAGCAGCTAACCCTGAGGCCTGCTGGATCACTAAATTCCCCAAAAAGAAGTTACTCGGAAATGGTGAATGAGAAAGCTGGGTACAAAATTGGGAAGTGCTTTTCTGCAAAGATATTGCGAGACGTGGGAATGGTTTGTGCGAGAAGACCCCGATGACGTAATCCCCAGGAGCCGAGCATAGTCTGTGGTGTCCGACATTCCACTCTGCACGTTTTAACCGTGCTCCCTGTGGTCAGAAGCCCCATCTGGAGGTGGAGAGAGGAATGGATTTTCTGGTCATRACTGCAGGGCCAGCTGTGCTGCTGGATGGTCCAGCTAACACGCCCTGACCGAGACTGACTGGCCCCAGCCCCAGCCATCGCTGACAGTAGCTCTGCTTTCTCCCAAGCTCAGGAGACCCAGAGCACACTGCTCACCTCGGGAGGCAGGTACACCCTAACAAGTAGGCCTGTGGGATTTGTAGCTCCCGGGCTTTGTAACCACGTACCATTTYGAAGCAGTCTGAAAATGAGCACCAGCGGTGCCAGCCTAGTGCCCCAGGCCAGAAGCAGCCTCTGCTTCCCCACTGCACCGACCCTGGGAGCAGCTAGGAAATGCTGAGGCTGGTCCTGCCTCTGGTGCAGACATCTGCCTCCGATATAACGCAGTGCAGGGGAACGATGAGGGAGGCAGAGAAGTCCAGAGGAGGACCAGAGATCTCTCATTTTACATATAATCAGCTAAGCCAGTCAGCAGGGGGGCTCCTGGCAACACCTACCATGCCATCGTCCTCATCTCGTGGGGAGTAGGTGAGTGTGCTGGAGGAGGATGGGGTCCGACGATGCTGTTTAAAAGTATTGGTCCCGTCAGCTTTAAAGCAAATAAAAAAATAAAAAAAAAAAAGGCAAGCATTTAGGCTCCTCAGTAACATTTCTGAGCTACAGGTCAGTCTCTGTAGCTGTTAAGTGTTCCTTGAAAAAGGGAAAGACTAGGGATTCCCCAACTCTAGTTCTTGACCTGGGCATATATCAGTGCAAGCATAACAATCCTGATCTCTGATAGCTTGCTGAAATGCATGCGGCCCTTTGAAGGTAGCTTGCCCAGAAAAGAGCACAGATAATATTCTACCAGGTCCATAGGTTAAAAATACTATTAAAAGGAAACCTTATACTTCTACGTATTTCAGTCACCAACAAAAATTGCTTCAATCAGGGGAGGTCTGGATATTCTTGTAGCACAACGGAAGCATGCTAAATTAAATTGGAGATATTTGTATAAAGGTCGTATTACTGCCTTATATAAAATTCTGAATGTAAATATTCAGGAGTCCAAAAACATCTGGAGTCCAGAGTCCTGTACAAATGTAATCCAAACATTTCCCCGGGGAAGATGTTCATTTCCTTATCTAAATCAGTGTCAAGTGCCACAGTTTATGTTTACTAAAGTAAGGATATTTTTAATACAAAATGAAACCAGACCTCTTCCTACATTCACACCACATGTCAGGGCTCAGACTCCTCACCTGCTGGGCTTTGAGGAACAAAGCACAAGAATTTTAAATGAGCAGGTATACTTGCACCCCCTCCTGTCTGAGTTAAAAATGGCCATGGGGGTTTTACTAAAGTGTCCAGAGTGACTCACAGTCAGGCAGAGAGTGAAGATGGGAATTTTCAGCGCTGGTAATGATTGTGTGAGAAGTCACAGAGATAAATAAGATTGGGGACTGAGCTCTGTATCAAACCCTGTTGTACTACCCTGATTTCAGCAAGGGCTTCCCAGTGGTACTGTTAAGTCTGCCTAATGGGAGAAAATTTCTGTGCATGCTCATTTCCATCATGCCTGGTGATCAGATGCCATGATGAAGTAACACTTGGGCTGCGTAATACTAAAAACAGCACCTCGGCACCTGTCTGTAATGAACACAGTGATTCTCCCAACAGCTTTAGAATCTGTAAAACAACAACAACAACGGTAGGAATCACACATAGTGCTCTGGGGAGAAGCTCTATGCACGAAATACACTCACCCTTTGTGATGGTCGTCACAGCAGAGTAGGCTGGCCCAAAAGTTGTTTCCATTCTTGTCTGAAACATTGACAAAACGAAGGTCAGCACAGCCCAAAGGCTTGCTGCCTTTCCTCAACTGTTTCCTACATGAAACAAATGCACATATATATTCCCAAATTTTATCTGTGAATATTGTGATTTTTAAGAGGCAAGAAAGTACCATATTTTCAAAAGCCACCTTCATTTTCTCAAAAGAAAGGATGAGAACATAAGAAGCAGTCCTAGCCCCTATCCTCTGCCAAGAACACCGAGCCTTACCCCGTTAGTGTTTTCAGAAGTAGTGATGTTTGTTGTGCCACTGGAGAAACGATTGTAGCGAGCGTTCTTGTTTGAGCTCATAATCTAGGCCAGCATTTGTTAGTCATGGGAAGTTTGCTCTGTGGAAGAAGGAAGACAGAAAGAGAGTTAGGTTCATTGTACATGTTTTCCTGGGCTTAGAGAATAATCTCCTGTAGCATTAAGTCCAAGTATTTACCTAAGCTCACATAAACCTGGATTATCAGAAGCAAGTGGCAAGGTCAAAGTCAGATTCCTTCAAATCATTCCTGGATGAGTGTTCAGCATTTTCTAAAGATATGGTATCTTTTAAAATGACTCCTTAATCACCCAAATACCAGAATACCCATAATCATTAGCTGCTTTTACAGGTAGACAACTGTTTTAACAGCAGATGAGACTTCTCAGGAGACTAAGACAGACAGCATTCCACTGGTCACGATACACATCAATCTTTGAAAAATGAGAGTATGTACCAGTTGCGACTAACAGTCCCAGCAGAGAAGAGCCCTATGCGGGCCCTGTATCTGGTCCTCCCTCCCTCCCCAGTTTGGGCACAGTTCAGAAGGCAGGTTACCTGCCGCTTCCCAAAACACTTTGCCCAGAGCAGTGTTCAGTAAGCAGGGTCGTAAAAGGGAGCCCCTTCCACAAGGCACAGCCATGGCGAGCACAGAGCTGACCGTGCCACGGCAGCCAAGGGATTTCGGCAGAGCCCACAGACACAAGCCTGATCTTTCAGCGTGCTGCGGAACTGTGAGTGCACGGAGGGCAGAAAAGGTCTCTGGATGTAAAGCTATACCAGTAAAACCCTTATCCCATTAACTGTGAGGCTCAAGCTGAGCTGGCCTGGACKCCAGAGCCCAGGGAGCTTGTTCACTCGCAGCTTTGCAGCTCAGGCCACCTTCCGAGCACACGACAGAAACAGCCCATTCAGCCACCCGGAGCTTCRCTTTAGCACGAGGGGCTGCGACTGCCTTCCTCCCTCCAGGACCACCCACCCCCAGGAAGAGCAGCCCCACATCCTCCTCAGCTGGGGTGGCAGAAGGGGATCCCTCCAAGGGAGGGATTTCTGGCACTTCCAGCCAAGGAAACCAAAGCCTAAACTTCCCTGTACCCCCAGAACTTACGGYTGCCTCATATTCAAAAGTGTCATTAGCACAGCCCTCGTCCTGTTCTTGTGATGGACTCAGTGGGAGTTTTGCTATTTAATTCAAAAGCCCTGGGCTGTACTGCTGAACACAAAAGCCAGAGCTAGATCTCAGCAGAAAGCAAAAAACCCACGTTTGATTTAGTTATATTTGCATTAAAGGAGTTCTTTCCAGCACCGTCTGAGCTACGAGGTCAAGGAAGCCATGAAAGAAACCTTACTTCAAATAACATGTTTGTGATTCTGGACCTCACTCCCAGTTGCTSCTCAGAAACAACCAGCAAAGTCTGGATCATCACCCAGACAGAGAAACCCTCTCCCCCCAGAAGTCAGCAGAGGGGCTCATTTCTCTTCCTCTGTTGTTTACACAGTTTGTTACTAGGTTCAAGTTTGCAAAGTCAAGTATTACACAATAATAATCTGCAGAAACACATGGAGTTTGCTTTCTTTAACCTCTGTYGAAACCTGATGCTGGCTTCGGGGCACAAAATTATGCTGTTGTCCCAGCGAACCTGACAAGATGCTCTCAAAGAGTCGCCTTCGGAGCCAGGGTACCCATAGGAAGGTATGCACCTCCTCTCTGCCATCGTACGGAGATGCTTCTGGCTTGAGCAGAAGTTTCCATCAGAGGAGACAAGGGTTGAGCAGGGCACTGAGCTCTCCTCCCACCCTGCCCCTTCATCCTTGCAGCTGAGAGGTGCTGCTTGCACTYGCAGGCTGCCCCGGCCTGCCCAAGGAGACAGGGACCCTGCGCTCYGGGAATAAGCTGCTCAGGAAGGATCCTGATTCAGAGACCCCTTTCTGTCCAAGGTATAGTTAAGTCTTGGTACTCTCACTGCCAGCAGCAGAGYCCAAGGGCTAAACAGACAGACATCTGCAGTGAGGACAGACGGGCCAAAAATGGTTTACTAAGACACAACCGAGATCCTTTTTTGCCGGACAAGAGCCAACCACCAGCGAAGGGCGCCTTGGAAGAAGCCCCCCGCAGATGCCCGCGATCGGCCGACGCAGGGCTCCCGGTCCCTTTCGGACGCAGCTGGTTCTGGCCCCGGCTGAGGCGGCACCGCGCTGGCCGGGCTTTCGCCCTCCCGCCACTCACATTTCCAACTTTTGGGGAGGTGAAGTGTCTTGGGTGTTTCTAGCAATTGATTTTCTCTTATCTGAGGGTGACAAGTCCTAAATCTCCAACCTCTTTATAAAGGAGACCACTGTGATTTCTCTGCTTTACGGAAAGGGAAACTGAGGCTCACAGAGACACAATCACGCAACATGGCTGTGACCTGGGACGTCCCCAGGGCCTCCTTAGGCCCAGCCCAAGAGCACACCCACCTCCCGCGCCAGCCCCACGCGAGGCCGCCCGCACGCAGGGCCGGTCCCGCCTGCACTTGCATTTTAAACGTCGCAAAGGCGAYGCTCGGGGTGTCCCCGGCCAACGCTCCGCTAACGGCCGACAGCTCCGCCACGCCTGACACGGCACTTCGCATTGCTCGCTGCGGTTCTTTATCGGACAGCYGTCAGGCAGCCGGGTCACCGCAGCAGCACAGCCCAGGGAATCGCTACTCAGGTCTAAAAATCTCAAAAAAAGTTACAGTCTAAAACAAAAAAMCCAAAACCTCAACCAAAAACCAAACAAACAAAAACCTCAAAACCAAACCCAAGACCATCTTAAGAACAGGGATCTGGATAACATTTTCCACGCGTTTGAAAGCGCTGTCCTGGCCGTTTGCAAATGCCAGATCCCTTAGGAGATGCTAAGCAGAGTCGCTGGACTTGTCTCAAGAACAGCAGGAATGAAGCAGTGTTGTGCTGCTGCATCATGGAGACCTGCAGAGTTTAAAGCTGGATTCCAGCAAGTGAGAATTTTTGGCATTGGCCATCAGGATCCTTTTATTCCTTTCAGTGGTTCCTTAGAGCACAGATAGCAGAAGGCACAGGGAGGATGGGTGGTGGGGAAGAGGGCRGACAAAGCTTTTGGTTAACACGCTGGCCGTGGCCCCGCGAGATCTGAACCCCACTCAGCCCCTCACTCCCTCGCAACCCTGGGCAAGGCACTGGAGGCCTCTGCTTCCCCCCTGCACAAGTCTCTTTAGTTTACCTCTTCTGCACGGCGTATCTGGACTACAAAGCCTGAAAATGAAGGAATCTTTGGATATTTGCGGAGCATCTAGCACAAAAAGGTCTCCACCCTAGCTGGGGCCTCCAGATAATGCAGCGGTCATAACTGATGTAAAGCGAGTACTTCCCTGAGTGATGACACAAACTGCCACATTTCCTGTGACTTCATGTCTCAAGGTTGCTTTATCTCACGTCTAATAACGTGCACWTATCCCTACAGTTCCCCTCCTATGTAGGTTCCCTATGTCTAATGATACAGCTAAACTCGCCGATCTCCTCTGGAGAAGGGATTCAGCACCCTCCTCCTCCCACGTTGGGGTGGAAATAGAGGGACTTGCTTTTCAGAAGGGCTATGAATTCATGATTCCTTCTTCAGCAGCATCTGCCCAGACACCCTCTATCCTGCACTACTCACAAGGAAGAGCAGGGGTATGGTCCCACCTCACCAGTCACCACAGCAYTAAAGGAACCTGGCATATCAAATATTCCTACTGAGTTTTTAAGGCAAACAATCCCTCTCAGATGGAAAGAGAGGAAGCCCATCCTTATGGAGGATTGTGGGCCGTCTGGAGACTCAGGCAAAAGCTTCATCCCCTTCTCATTTTCAGGGTATGCACTGCCTTCAAACATAACAGATGGACACTCAAAAAAGCAATGGGAAAGCACTCACTGTGGAGCACAAAGAGACAGGAAAAACCAAGAATGAGGACAACTAACAGTTTGAGTAGTTTTGTAATATCATTAAACATAGGATCAGGYGTGCAACAAACAGTGATATTCAGGAACTTGAGCTACTGCAATCAGTGAGTTATGGCCTGTCAGCCAAGGATGAGTATGACCCTTTAAATAACTGCCTCTGAAACTGCGGTGCAGGCGTGGAGGGTCCACCATGGTGCGGCTCACGGGGTAACCCAGCAGGCCACAGAACTGCTTACTGCTGAGAGGCATTAAGGAGGCACATCTCCAGTTTCACCCTGTCCCAAAGCCCCACTGAAATGGATGCAAAATGCCTTCCAACTTCAACAGATCTYGGATAAATCCAAAGCGAGGAAGGGAACATGGGCTGGAATACAGGGATTTTCCACTCATTGTTTATAAGCATGTCCTGCGCTCTGCAGCTTGGCTGAGCAACCTACCTGCAAGCAGCAGCAAGGAGCCTGCTTCGTGTCTTCTCTGAACAGAAACCAGAGGAATGCAAGCAATGGAAAAAATGTCGAGTGGAATATCAGCCAGGCTGCAGAACACCAGCCGCCACATGAATATCTGATTTCAGCCCAAATCTCTGCAACCACCATATATAGGAAGCGTTTCAACAGAGCAGACATCTCTCCAGAGCACTGTCTGACAGCTCCTTCACATCTCAAGCTCTCTTCCAAGAGGTACTGAGAAAGGCCTTTTCCAACTGTTATCAAAGAAGTTAAAAGGARGCAGAAAAGACCTGGTGTTGTCGACATTAACACCAGCTTCCTACAGCGCTTGCAAAAATCTCCACCAGATCTCTGAACCTTAGCTTGGCACCTGAACCCTGTCAGCTACGCTGTCCTGTGCTCCCAGGCCTGGAGGACAAGCACCCCTCCTGGGTGGCTGGTGTCCCTCCCCGGGGCACCCTGCACCAGCCACGGGCAGCTCCTGCGGGGTCTGAGCGGAACCACGTCCTGAGTAGCTACAGACTACGACACGGTGAAAGTACCAAGTATTTTGTGTTACAAAACACACGCGCTCTGCAACCTAGAAGGAAAACAAAGATTTACTGGAAATCGCAGAATCCTTTGGGCTGCTAAGTCCTTCTCAGAGGACCAAATACAAAGGGGCTCCAGAAATCCCCTGAGCGTCTTYAGCAGCTCCGCAGAGCAGCAGATCAGAAGCCCTCATGCTGGAAACATTCTCCCAATTTTCTGGCCCAGGACTCTACAGGGTCAGGTTATGATTTACAGCAAAATGGGTTGCAGAGGCACCCTGACACCTGCATTGAGAAGACAGGTTCCATTTGCTCTGAAAAGACAAGAACTGCTGAAAGAACTTGTGTGTCCCGGCAGCACAACAGCACAGGGCTGCCCTCTAAACCGGAGAGGCACGCGTGGACACACGCGTCTGGAGGTCAGCTTGGGAACCCAGCCTGCGATCCAGACTCTCCTTGCCTGGAGTTAATTTTTTTTATTTTTTTTTTTWAAATGCAACTTTAGTGTTTTTGACAGAGGGSAAAAAAAATCTACCCTGAAAAAAGGAAGCTGTGAAGACCCGCTATTTGCTAAATCACATGGCTGATAGTAACCAGATGCAAGGGAGGGGAAGGGCTAGGTTTCAGCATTTGCACACCACAGGAATCGACTCAGGCTTTTGAGACTCGGTGAGAAGAAAAGCCTTAAAATGCCTACTTTAGTACCCCAGGCAAGGAAAAACCCAACCACCAGTAGCTGCAGAGACAGCTGGGGAAAGCAGTGCTCCTTCTCCCCACTCCAAAGGCCAACGAGATCGGCAGCGGAGCAGTTTTYTGCTGGCTGTTTCTCACTGCTGCCAAGCCCATCACTGCACCTCAAAGCAGGGAGGGGRATCACCCCCGGGACCAGCGGCCCGGCTAATCCTCTGGCCCGTGCTGAAGAGTTTGCCCACAACAGGGGTCTGGCGGGACGGGCACGGGTACCTCAAGGGTCTCCCCTCCTCTCAGCCCCCAGAGCACACACACACCCCACCCCAGCTATTCCCAACACTCAGCAAAAGATCCTTACAACCAACCCCAAGATCAAGGCCAAGGCTTTGAGGGGGAACGTGGCATGAGGAGAAGGGGTGGCAGAGTATCCCTTCCTTCACAAACATCACGTAACCTGCCTGGTCCCGATCAGGAGCCRGTTCCTACGGCAGGAACCACACCATTGCAGGCACAGTGGCACTGCTGGGGTTTGTGCTCCGGCTGCTCCCCGGGGCGAGACACGGGCACGGCGCGGGACCCCCGAGCTGAAGCGTGGCACTGCTGGGGAGCGGCTGGCAGACGCAACGCCTCACTCCGCACGGCRTCTCTTTGCCAAGGAACCTGCGAGCATCTCCGCCTTACGCAATCAACAGCCCATAAAGCTCAGTGACGTGACCCACATCTGCTTTGTTCTTTTTTCCTCCCTCAGTTTACTGAAACTGCCTCTAAGGTTATTTACCCCTGTGGAAACTGCTGGGCTGGCAAAACGATATACAGCAGGAGTATTTGCTGGAGAGCGAGGCCAACGCGTGCAGCCGGCCTCGCGAGAAAGGCAGGCATGGGGTTATCCTGCTCCGGCTGGGAACAGGCTGTGGGTGACGGGAACTTCCTTATTTCACAGCCTGGGTATTTATGGCATAAGACACAAGCTTCTGTTCCTTTTACAACACCGCAGCCAGAACGGGAAGGGTTACAAATCCTTGAGAGTATTGGCACATCACTGGGGAAATGCTCTCAAAGCTAAAAGGCACCGTGCTGCTCCAGCAGCCCAGCTCAACAGGACAAGGGCAAGGYAAGGCAAGCCGGTGCCCAGAGCTGGGGCTGTGTGTTTGTGGACTACACCTCCTTCCTCGGCTGCATCGCAAGCTCACAGGGCCAGGGCTCCTCTGGGGGAGGTAACAGGGCTAGTAAATCCAATCCAGTTTGGGCAGGCTCCGTCTACTTTGTTTTTCTCCAGTACCAAGGTGTTGCCCACACTTTCTATCTGTGACCTGATTCTCAGTGGCCCGCAGCAACCTGCAAGGGAACGTCTCAGACCAAAGCACAAATGAGACAAGATTCATGAGCKCAAATGCTAACTCTTCTACAGAGACAAGCAGGGGACAGTCACTCTGGCTTTCCTGGTCAGTGTCTCCGGTGGAAATAGCACTCACTTCATAAGCGCTTGCGAACTTCATTAACAGGGCTTAAAGAACATGGTGACGAGGACTATCAGCATCTAGTCTGACTTGTAAAACACAGGCCAAAAGAATGCGCGTGAGCTACAGCAGATCASCGAGATAGACATCTCTCAGGGAGGTCACAGGGCAGGAAGCAGAGGGTGGAGCTCAATGGTCACTCCTCAGGTTAGAGGAGATTACGCAAGGGTTCCTCCAGGAACCACAGCTGAATGAGCTTTTTCAAGGTCATAGGTGAAGATGTTGAATAAGGAGTGAGCAACGAAATCGCCAAGTTTGCAGATGACGCTAAGCTCTTTTGAGTAGTCAAATACCACGTTGATGGTAAGGAACTGAAGAAGACMCTCACAAAACTGAGGAGACAAAAAGGTTGCAGATGAGCTTTCATCGAGGTAAACGTCAAGCAAYGCATCTAGGGAAAAATAATGAAAGCAGGCTTATGCGATGCTCAGCTCCGACCCAGCAGCTACAACTCAAGACAGAGACGCTGGAGTCTCCATGGACAGTTAGCTGCAATTCTCAGCCCAGACGACAGCAGCAGCCAATGAAATGCTGAGCAGCATCAAAATAGCCGCGGAGAACAACCGCAAGAGTGTCATTTGGGTGCTACATAAAACCTTGATGTAGTTGTCTCCCGAGTACYGTAGCAGTTCTGGTTTTCGCTTCGGAAGAAGGCCACAGTGTAGTTAGAGAAACTTCAGGGACTGACAAATAAAATGATCAATGGGATGTAGTCCCTAATCCAACTACTCTGAGTGGTGGGAAAACATGAGGCAAACGGATGGCAGAAGGTGGTCAGGTTCATGTGCTCTCCATTAATAGCATTCATTTTTGGAGCTGCTGAAGATAGAACTGGGGCTAGGCAGACCARTGCTCTGACCCGGTTGGGCATTTCTTACACTTTTTGGGTGACCTCTCTAAGACCAGGCCCATACGCTGAGAGGTGCAGTCAGAGCTAGAGGAACATAAAATGTGAACAGAAGTTCAGCCTTACCAACAGAGCATGGCACTTCCATCTGCTGGGTCTTTGCTTCTGTAGAACAGAAAGAATCTTTTAAGAGCAATGCAAAAACTTGTGAACAATAAGAAGTCATACAAACTTTTCTGAGCTACTTAAACTGAGACCATAATTGTACTGAGCTGTCATCAATAAACATAAAAGTGGTATTTTTAATTGCTGCTACTTTTACCAGCGCTTCAATTGACTGCAGAGCTGAGAGAGCACATTCAACAGCTGTTTGAACACTGTCATTCCTTTGTGCAAATGCAGTTCAGAAAGGGAAATCACTTTGTATTAGGTGCTTTTCCTAAAGGATAATGAGTCCTTGGGATGGAAGAACTTTTTGCAATAGTTCATGTTAAAACCTGAAGCAGTAACTTTCAAATGTGCCTGTAACTGGATCAAAAGCGATTGCTCTGGTGGAACAAAGTGTCTCATTTTTCCCAAAAACCTAAAATCAAGTTAGAACAGAGGCCAATGTTCAATGCCTTTTTCAATGACACAAAAGTTACACTTGAAGCTTTACCTCCATTTTAGGAAACATGTAAGCATCCACCTACTACACCATTTTTCTTATGCATAAGGCCGCAGGTTTCGGTAGTGCCTGACCCCTGCAACCGAGACYGGCTTGTCTTGGCTCAGTACCTACGTGGTCGCGGCTGGGTGGCCAGGCCGGCAGAAGCGGGCATGCCCAGAGCTCTTCCACACAAGGCCCTTAATCAAAAGGTGCTTTAAAAGTTGGCCCTAACGTTAYAGTGCTGCATGCTGTTCCTTTCACAGCTTGTGATCTTTCCCACATCCTCACTCAAAGAACAGACCCATTCAGGGACCTTCACATTATTAATTGTGGATTTGTTTAAGAAAAAAGGAAAAAAAAAACAACCAAGCCCCCAAACCAACAACCTCCTACCCCTCCAAGACAAAATCTCAGTCCTGCTGCTGTTTCTTGAGAGGGAATGGCCATCTCCCCTGTGCAAGGCAGGTCGTGATGTAAGATATCATTGATGCAAGGTATCTCTGAAGATATCATGCCAACCCTACCCTGGGCTGCATCAGAAGCAGCGTGGCCAGCAGGTCGAGGGAGGGGATTCTGCCCCTCTGCTCTGCTCTGGTGAGACCCCCCCTGCAGTGCTGCGTCCTGCTCTGGGGCCCTCAGCGCAGGAAAGACACGGACCTGTTGGAGCGGGTCCAGAGGAGGGCCACGAAAATGATCAGAGGGATGGAACGCCTCTCCTGGGAAGAAAGGCTGAGAGAGCTGGGGTTATTCAGCCTGGAGAAGAGAAGGCTTYGGGGAGACCTTATTGCGGGTTTTCAGTACTTAAAGGGGGCTTATAAGAAAGATGGGGACAGACTTTTTAGCAGGGSCTGTAGCGATAAGACAAGGGGTAACGGTTTTAAACTAAAAGAGGGGAGATTTAGACTAGACGTAAGGAAGAAATTTTTTATGATGAGGGTGGTGAAACCCTGGCACAGGTTGCCCAGAGAGGCGGTAGTGGCTCCATCCCTGGGAACATTCAAGGTCAGGTTGGACGGGGCTCTGAGCAGCCTGATCTAGTTGAAGATGTCCCTGCTCATTGCAGGGGGGTTGGACTAGATGACCTTTAAAGGTCCCTTCCAACCCAAACTATTCTATGATTCTGTGATATCACACTTTAAAAGCTAAGAATAGTCACCTACACAAATCACACCAGATYTGGTGCTAACTGGTCCTCCTCAGCCTTGCTTGAGAGAGAGCAAGMGGCTGCCGAGACCCCAGGGGGTCCTGCAGACTAGCTGAGGCTCTGCTGCTGGTTTCCCTGCTGCAAACTRGCCTGCAGGAATCCACAGATAGATGGGCTTGCAACTCATTTAAAGAAAACCCTTAAAACGTGCCAGGTCAACAGCAAAGCCTGGTTCTGGAGAGATTCAGCCTCTGTCCTGGCAGGACAGTACAGGAGGAAGCAAAGCCTCTGTTTGGAGGGCTTCAGTCTTGGTTGATCAGTTCAGGAGCTGCATGAGCTCACAGGGAAAAGCCCTGTACAAACAGATCCTGAGCTCCCTTGTGCACCTCTCGCCTCTGCCCTGCGCACTTCAGCAAGGCTGTGACCGAGAGACTTGCCCGCAAAAACCAGAAGCTAATCCATCCTCAGCCATTCTAGTCCYGCTCTTGGCTGGTAATTTACCAACGCCCAAAAGCCTGCTCTCAGCTGGCCTGGGAAAGGAGTTAAACACCAATAAATGTACTAGGCTCTTGGAAGATGCTCCACCCCACGTCCCCCGGGGAAGCSAGAGGAACACTTGTCTCACCTGCTGCATTCTCCTTTCCTGCAGCCACCCTGCTAGACCCAAGGCGATCAAAGATTTTTCTCTACTTCGTTCCTCCATTGCTGTGCAGTCACTGAGGGCTTTTCAAACTGCTTTGCCTTACCGGTGGCTGCACTTCTCTGGAAAGGTGTAACCACTCCTATCACGTTATGGGATTCTTCCAAATTAAAGTCATAAGAAACATGAGCCCATTAATCATTGCTCAAAATGCACAAAGTATCACTTCCACCCCCTGCTCCCCCCAACATCCTCCAAAGCTTTGAAACTTCATGACACATTCTTGCTTGCCCTCTGGGTGCAATTAGACCATTTTACAGATCCATCTGAAATGCATCAGCTCCTTCACAAAAAAAAAAAAAAAAAAAAAAATCCAGTACATTTCAGTCACCTGCTCTTTCCTTCTGCAGTTTCCTTGGACTTTGCCACTGAGAACAGGCAGGAGGGCACAAGGTAAGATAAGACAGCTACACTCACTGCTAGGGAGTGTCAACCAGCGACTGCGAAAGGGAGGAAACTGTAGTGCATGTCAGCTGGGCAAAACACGATCAAACTAGCGATGTCCTGCCCCTTGATAAACAAGCATTGAATCCTTGATTCCCGAGGAAATCAGTGGATGTGGACACTTCCACTGTGGCAAATCTACTGATAACTTTCAGACAGAAGCACCATTCAGTGTCCCACAACCACCTAACACCATGCTAGGAAAGCTGGATGTAAATTACTCCCCCAATGTGCTGTTAGCAGCTGTACTGTAGCCACAATGAGGATGCAAGGGAGAGGCAGTGWGAGATACTGCCTCTTCTCACAAACTCGGCTTCTTTGCTCACAACTTCACCTACAGAACATCGAGGATTTCCCATTTCTGAAACCACCAGAAGCAGCCTCAGAAAACACTTGCAGGGTGGCTGCACAGTCAAGCGTTACACGTCCTTGCGAAGGTCACTCTGAAGGATCACAAAATCAGCATAATACAGCTCCAGCGCGTTGGACAGGCGACAGGTACCCCCTTCTAAACTGGTGTGGGATTTCAGATACCTCCTGCTTCTTCACCGAGATCTAGACACGGCCATGAAAACAGTTCCTCCCTCACTACTGTCCGTGACCGCTAAAGCACAGCAGCCTCCGGGAACACTGCTGACACAGCCCGGACACCAGCACCCAGGRCAAACGCTTTGCCTTGGAGGAAACTCACCATCGGCCGTCCCAGCTGGCACGGAGGGGCAAAGCCCCGCAAGACGCCACCATGACCAAGTTCCTAAGCTGTGGGCAGGCTTTTCCTCGGTCAGAACGTCTCTTCCGCTATCTGTGTGCGTGTATGTGTGTATCGCTCTTAAGTGATGTAAACAGAAAGGCATGCAGAGCAGTGGGCGATATGTAAATTCAGCTGGAAAATCCCACAGCTCAGCCAATCTCCGCGCTGCCTCGCAGTTTTGCCCTGGCTRCTCTGAGACTGAAGAGGTTTAGTCTAATGCAGAAAAAACAACCACTCTCTTAGCACACACAGATTTATTTCTCTGAACAGAGAAGTCTCCAGGGACAGGATGGTCCATTGCTTACTTTAAAGGGAGTTTGAGTTTCTCACCCTCTTTACATAGTTCCCAAACTACTCATAATACTGAATATCAAGCAGCCTAACAAACAGCAACACAGTCTTTGCTTGTAGAGACAATCCAGGGAAATCCAGTTAGCTAAGAATTGCCACAAAAAGGCAGAGCTTTCCTGGGCCAGTGAGCGGGGCTCTCCTGAAAGACAAGCACTGACGGTGGGGAACTTGTACTGCCAGGACACCCACTCCACGCAGGAGAACAACGTGCTCCCACGGCCGAGGCTCTCCCAGGAGCAGGCACGGCATGGAGAGCTCTCACCCCACTCCAGCGCCCAGTACACCTCCTGCAGTTTTTACACCTCATTAAAAACAGCAAGGTAACTCTGATGAAGCTCAGGCTGTGCTGAAGGCAGAGCAGAAGCAGTCTGTAAACGGGTACGTTGGGGTGTTGCTGCCCTGGATTCAAGCTCAGCAACTCCCCCAAGAAAGAAGGGCGACATGTACCCCTGAAAGCAACCACCCGCCTCCTCCCTTGCCCAGGCAGCCGCTACATCCCCCAACCCAACCCATGGGCAAGGGGACATGCCATTATGGGCCTCATCATGCCCAYGGCAAAGGAGTGCAGCCAGGGAAGAGAAGACAAGGGGCATAAAAATCGGGAGGGAAGAGTTCTGACAGACTGAACTTGTCCATGTAATCTGAGTATTTAGTTAGTGAAATCAGGAAGGATTTTCTCACAAATGCCTTTCTCCTGGCACAGCAGGGCTTGGTTGAGACAACCTGAGAGGCAGGTACAATCACGCTTCAGAAAGTGCCACAGTCATGGCTAGCGGGGGCTAGGAGGGTCCCGCRGAACAGGCAAACACTCAGCCCACGAGCTGCCTAACCGCTGAATACCAGCTGAAGTCAACTGAAGCTACAAAACGCTCAGCACCGCTCAGGACCAACCCTGGCTGACACAGAGCCACTTCATGGCAGGGCAGAGCAGGCACCAGCACCATCACACGGTGCTTGGCAACCTCCCAGAGCCCGCGGGCCTCCCTGCAGCTCCAGCAGTGGGGTTGTGTTTGTGGAGCCGCAGGAAGGGATGTTGACCACAGAAGGGTTTCAGTCAGGGGACACAAACTCACCTGTGGTGCTTCACGAGTGGCTTAAGGTCATCTAAGGCTGCGCTGCCACAGGAATGGGCAGCTGTGGGACCAGCCCCACCACTCTCATGCTGCAGAGTGGCTGCTATCACCATGCCATGCCTCGGGTCAGGGAACCAAACTATGGATTTGGGKTTTTTTTCCCCTCGGGTTCAACCAACATCATGAAAATTCATGTTTGGGTGTTATCAGAAAAGCTACCTGCATTCCCTGACTGAATGTTCTGGTCACTCCAGTTCRGCTTAGGTTTCCCACTGCCATTTGGTAAAATTTAACCTCCCTCATCGTGAAACATTCCTTTCTGCAGGGCARTTTCACCTGCAAGCGATCCGCTGCTGCGCGCTGCAGCGAACCAAACCGCAAAGCTGGAGCTTTCTGTATTGTCGTGGCTGGATTTACCCTGGCTTTTCTCAGCCTTACTTGAGACCAGCAGTGCCCAGGGTGGGGGACCCCAGGACTTGGAGGGGGACCCAGCAGACTGCGGACAGTTCCCTGATCCTACAGTTTCCTGCATGACAGTTAGGAAATCCCCAAACTCTTCGATCTTCCACTCCCCAGGTGTGCAACGAGGACAGCACTGTCTGTTCTCTCACCCCTTGTCAACGGCGATGGCCAGCTCTTTGGACCTGTGGTTAGCACTTGACGCAACGCAGCCTCCGTTTTCGGTGGTGCGCTGGGTTATCTTCACCRCAACGCACTTTCTGTGAACTACCTCCCCTCCTCGCACAGCTCCCAGGGAGCCGTGTAAAGGCTGCCATTGATGTGGTTGACTTTCTCACACTACTTGCCCTCAGCAAGGGCTTTCTGCAATCGTCCTTCACTCGCACAGACCTCTCCCTGCAARCCCAACAAACGCCGTTGTGGCTGTAAGCAAGAGTCATTGACAGACAAACGCTCAAAGCCAAAATGCAACAGCTATTTAAACGGGAACACTAGCTGCTTAAGACAGACTGAAAAGAATACATCACTGGGGTGAAAAAGGAGGCAAAATTAAAGTGCTGGGATTCGAACAGTGTGTTTGGCAACATTGTCAAAGTTGAAAAAATACCTGCAAGGCCAGAGTTCTTCACAACACACCTACCCCCCAGGGYGTACAATAGTCTGGACCTGGCTTGCTACGTATATATCAAACCTGACTAAACTACATACCAGCTTTCTTCTCACGCTGATCGGCCCCCAGCAGAGYCTGTCTGAGCCGATGTCTTTGATACCAATAGAGCTCAAAAGCAAGCTGAACTGAAAGAAAGCCTTAACTTCTGGCTTTCACGCAACACAACAGGAACACCAGGTCACAGTCACGGATCAAACTGGAGGAAAGCAAGTCTGTCAGAGGAACAGCAGCTGTGGGCTGGCAGCAGGATAAGGCAGAACTAAACAGCACGTTTGAAATGAAAGGACAATAGCGCAATTTCACTGCTTGCTCTGAGAAGAGTTGTGTAATTGTCTTGGGGCAGTTACAGAGATCTACCACCAAATATCCTATATTGCATAAGTTGTGAAACCAAAGCACAAGGAAATGAGGTTACTGGGAGATCAAGAGAGAACCATCAGCAACACATGCCACAAGTCGGACAAGTAATGGAGCAGARAAAGACAAAACTAAGCACGCCCCGCGATGAGATACGTCAAACAGCAACGGGAAGGCAGGGGGGGGTGAAGAACACAAGACACGGACAGGATTCAGCGAGGACCGAACACCACAGGAGGCGATACACGACCTCCTCCGCGCACTCGAAAAGCCACGCTGGCACCTGCACAGAGTTTAAGAGCCAATAAACAAACCCCCCGGGGGGAGGGAAGGGGGCGGCCGCAGGGGCGGCAGGGCTGCCAGGCGGGCGGCAGCCCCCGCAGCTGCCCCGAGCAGCCCTGCAGCGCCCGCGGGAGCTGCCGCAGGCACCTCCCCAGAGCGGGGCCGCCCGCCCGGGCCGCCGCACAGCCCCTCCGCCGGGAGCCCCCAGCCCAGCGCCCCCGGCCCTCACCCTCCCCACCGCCCAGCCCGGCCCTTCCCCTCGCAGAGCTCCCTCAGCGCCGGGCCCGGCCGGCTCCCCACAGCCGGGGGCTCCCCGCAGCCCGGCCCGGCCCCGCTCGTACCTGGCAGCGGCGGCGGCCGGAGCGCCAGTACCCGGCCCCGGCACATCGCGGCCCCGGGCCTGCTCCCCGCTCGTCTAGCGGCTCAGCTGCCGCCCGGGCCAGGAGCCCCGCGCTCYCCGGGACTTGTAGTCCGGCACGCCGCCTGCCGCCCGCTCCTCGCCGCGCCCCAGTGACGTTAGGACTACAATTCCCAGCAGCCCCCGCGGCCCAGCGCTGATTGGCGCTTTCCCGGTCAGTCCATGCTACAACCACTGTTGCTACTGGCTTGGCTCGGCCTCCTTCAGGAGCCAATCAGGCGGCGGCAGACCACCGCCTCTGGCCACGCTGCGCCGCGCGGCGCCATTGGAGCGAGGAAGAGCGGTGACCAATGAGCGCTGGGAGAGGCGGGAGGGCGGTCACGCCAGCCGCTCGCGATTGGCCGTGCGCGCAGGCAGGCTGACCAATAGCGACGTGGGGGAAGTTATAAAGTCTGCGGCGGGGGCACGCGGCCGGTCTTTCCAGCCGTGAGGTGAGGGGGCGCGGGCGGGCGGCGGGGCCGGTAGCGGGGGCGGGCCGGTGATGATCTCGATCTGCCTTTCTGACACCTCGTCTGAGGGCGGCGGGCGGCCGCGGCCCCTGCTGACGACCCACGGCTGAGGCCCGAGGGAGGCGGGGCGGGCCCGGGCCCGGCGGTGCGGCCCGCTCTCACCGCGCTGCCTTCTCTCCTCAGGAGCCGGCGGGAACCGGATCSCACCGGCGAGAACACGATCGCGGCGGCCTGAGGGGCGGTGAGGCGGCGGCGATGAACGGCGATGTGGGAGCCCGGCGGCGGGCGGCCTTCCCGGGCCCTGGGTGACCTCCATGCCCGGACCGCCGGTGCCCGCCCGCTGGCCCTGCCTGTGGGGAGGCTGCCGGACAGGCAGCGTGGGGAAGTCCCGGGGTTTCGGGGAGGTAAAATGCGGTATGGCTTGTTTCTAGCGTACCATGCATCCCCGTAAGCTACTTCTGGGATCTGCAGCCGCAGGGAAAGCACGAGTGGGTCCAAGCGGGTGAAACTGGGGCTGGAGGAGCTACTTCGTGGCCTTGGCAGAGCTGCTATTCAAGGCAGAGGGTAGGCTGCAAGCTCTGGGGCAGAGCAAGCGATGCAGCTCCGAGTACGGCTAAAAAATGTACTCTCTGGGGTTGCTGTATCACACAGGGAAGCTGCTGTTTCTCCTGCTGTACAATTTGGAGTCAGGGCAGCTTTTTAAAGCACAAAGAAGCAGCTGCAGAACTGCCCGAAGTACAAGAAATCAAAAGTCATCGACTTTTACTCTACCACATGCGGTAGCTTACGGTAAACATCATGGCAGGTGGTGGGTGCAGTGATGTGGGATTCACAGGCAGCAGTTCTCACAGCATGTATGAACTCCAGTGCTGGATTGTGTAGATGACTCATTTAAATCTTGGAGTCCTTGAGGCTAACTAGCTTTTTAATAAAAGTTTTCAAAAGACTTGTTTTGCTTTTGCTTCTGTTCTTCACAAATCCCACGGGGGACATGGAAAACCACAAAACCAACTTTAAAGTTTGCGTCTGGGCACCCAGCAGGCCATTTCTGCTATTACCACTCATTTTAAGGGAACCAGAGCATCTTAAAACGTGTGCTGCAGCTTAGCGTTGTCCAGCTCCCTTTAATTCTTGCTGGGTGCACTGGAGCACCTGAACCCATGCTGGTAATGGAAGGATCTAGGCGGGTTCAAGAATGAGCTGAGCTCTTCGAATGATTAAACAATGCGGGTGTGTATGTTAGACAATCAAAATACCATTGTAGCCACAAAGATCATTAAAAAATTTTATTAACAGGAATGAAACAAAAGCTGTAAACAAGAGCCAGCAAAAATGAGAAGTMGCATGTAATGCCGAGTCCTCTGGCTTGTTTGAATGCACTGAACAATTAATTCTTCATCGCTTGGTGGCAGTAAAGGCCCACGTAAGAAGATGCCAAATAATAGTCTGAGGAAGAGCTTCAGGGCAAGGTCGGTGTGCGGGCTGTGGGAGACAAGTTGTACGGAGGGAACTTGCGACAGGGGAGGGATGGGGGTTGAGTCTGGCTTAAAGTTTAGGTCTAATAGGACAAACGCAGTTGCGGTGTCTCTGCTGTAGTAGAGTTAGCTCCCAACAGGCATATTTAAAGGTAGCATTTATATCTTCCTTATTTAAATTGGTTTTTAAATTGGTTTTGGTCCCACACTGAAGAAGTAAGTTAGGAGTTGTAAGCTTTTTCTTCAAGAYGGCAAGACGCAAGGCTCTCCTGCCCTGCGAGGAAGAGAGAAGGCAGCAACCTGACGGGAGCATTAAGAACACTGCTGGTTATTTTTGCCTTTAGGGACACTCCCTGTCGCTTCTGGGGTAGCAGCTGGCGCCTGGGGAGAGGGGCTGCGGCTGCACTGCGGAGGTCGGGCTGAGGAAATGCAGTGCCAAAGGCAGACTCGAGCACAGATCAGGTATTGGAGCTGTTTGAGCTGTTCTGTGCCTCTCTGCTGGGCTGGCTCTTCCCTGCACAGCTGGGGTACCGAAATCCTGGTACTTCGCAAGCTCAGGACTAGAGGAAATCCCAACTCCCTTTTTTTCTTAACCTCAGCCAGCGAGTGTGTGCTACACAGCCCAGMGTGAGAATGGAGATGGCTGTAAGATAAGCAGCTTCGTGTAGGAGACTGGTCAAGTAGCAGCCACAGGAGCACAGCAAAGCTCACCAAAGCAGCGTGAAACAGCGAGTTTTACAGATTCCTGCGCACTTCTTGACAGTGCCCGAGTAACTTGCAGAGCCTTCCCTGTGCTCTGTTGCTACTTGCAAACAAACCTAAAGAGAGCGCTTGTAGCAGGCATCACCACCCTCTAGAGCAGGTAAAGGTGAAGAGAATTGTTCCAGTTATTCCAGAGAAAGTCTCGGCTGAGGAAGGGCTGGCCGCTGCTCTGGCGGGAGCAGCGGTGCCAGTGCTGGCCTTCCCCTTGGATCTGGGGGGAGCGCTGCTGCGGAGGTGGGACACGGGGGGGCCCTGACTGCCATTCCCCCCCAGCCCCTCCTGCTGCCAGCGGAGCTCACCTGCGGTGAGGGGTCTGCTCCAGGCTGTGCGCTGCAAATATTCCCGCAGGAGCGGTTTTGCAATAAATAGTTTAAATAAAATTTAAATCGGACAGTTGAAAGACTTATTTCTCCCTAAAAAGCTATTTAGGAAAAAATGCTCYTGTTTGCAGTAGGTTTATTTTAGGATCCTTTTTCATACTGTTACYGTGCAGGACCCACTTGAAGCAGTAGCTGCTCATTTTGCTGTTGCTCACTGAGGAGCGTAGCTCTGAGGAGTCCCTGCCTGAATCCCGCGCAGTAGCTGCGGAGGGTCCTTGTGCGCGTCAGGGATGCGGGGCTGGAGCTAACACCCGAGCGAAACAAGGGGCAGGGGCGTCCGAACCGACTGCTGAGAGCGCTGGTGCTTGGCTGGAGGGTGAAGGATGGGTTATTTTATTTCACGTGGCCCATTTAGGGTGGCGCGGGGAGGTTCAGCGTGGTGGGCACCTGGTGTTGTGCATGTGGAATTTTCAAAGAAGAAAATTGCCAAAGGCCAAACACTTGATCCAAATTCAAATTTGTACTTTGAAGTGCAGCTTTAAAAAAAAAAAGCCAAATGCCTGACACAGACCAAAGGGGTGAGGAGTTTGTTGAAGAAACCTGGCAGGAGAGTCTGAAACCTGTGAAATCAATGCCTACAGCATTCCCCCCGCTTTCTTCAGCTAACAGGAAGAGCTGTCCCAAGAGAACTTTGAAGATATCAAAGCACTGTTGCAGTCTAAAAACACTATCGCACTTACATGAAGGTATTTAGAATAAGCTGCAATACATTAGATTTCTTCTCAATTAAAGTACTAGAAACGGCAGTAGTAAGAGAACCAAAGCCTTTACCGAACAGATAAACATTCAGGAAATCTCTGTACAACAGACAGGCTAGCAGGAGCTCACTCAAACAGACGGCTAAGCTCTTGTCTTCTGCAGGGAAGGGGAGAAACCTTCATCGAGGAGGTGTCTTACACCACACGAAAGATGGACAGACCTAAGTCAGCAACTACAAAAATGGTTGCCTCGAAAACCAGTCTTTCCTGTGTGCCCCAGGCCGGGGCTCTGAACAGCTGAATTCCAGGTACGCAGGGAAAGAAAAGGGAATTTGGGACTTTTTCCTACCCAGATGTTTGGTGCGGAGAAGGCGTTYGTTCCCCTTAGTCACGTCACAATTCCTACTAAGTTTAAAGAAGCCTCATAACGCTCCTGGCTGCTGCTGAACGGGTAGAGACAGCGGGTCTACCGCCTGCCCCGGCCCTGCAAGGAGCCACAGCGATGGTGAGACCCCAGCCCACCCCCGTCCCTTCCTGAACGCCCACCTCCCGCCTGCACGGGGACGAGGGGCTGCGAGCCAGGCGGGGGAAGCCGGAGGGCTTGCGGTGCGGATGGGTGCGATGGGTGCTCGGGGAGCAGCGGCTGGCACGTGGCTGCAGCACGGCCAGTGCCCGCCCCGGCCGAGAGAGCTTTTTCTGCTGCTCCTTCCATTCCCCATGCCTCAGCTCACCTTTTAGGCGGATACAGACACGACAGACAGACATGCACACACTGTCCACGAGGAGAGAGCGCGGCGCACAAACACTTGGCATGAGTCTCTGTACAAATGCACCGAGCGCATTAGGACCTGCAGCAGCCCGAGCCTCTCACTTCCTTCTGCACGTAGTCGTGGAGCTTGAATTTGGGCTCGTTGGGCAGCTTCATGGACCTGTGCTTCAGTTCCCTGCGGGAAGGGGGAAAACACATCACTTTTCTGCCTATATCTAAGCTGCCTGGCCCAGCTCAGTTGAACTCGACTTGGTCTAGATGGTTTGCTAAAGCTCCCCCTGATGAGACACTTCATGYGAGGTGGCAAGTACTTGCCAGCACAAGAGCTGGAGGTGGGAGCCCGGGGAATGCAAAGGTGGGTGACAGTGCCAGCCCTTATCTTGAAGACTCCTGTCCCCTGCCCGCGGGAGAGGTGCCCAGCACGGCCGCAGCACCCGTCACTTACTTTGCAATGGCTGTGAACGCTAATTCAACATTGAGGCCACTTTTTGCGCTGGTCTCCATAAAGGGCACGCCGTACTCCTGCGGGACAAGACACACCGGCGTCAGAAACGTCACCCAGGGTGTCCCCAGGGGCTCGGGAGCTCCCGGCCGACAGCGGTGCCTGCTGCGTGAGCTCACACCCTGCCCTGGGAGAGGGGCTCTGCCGCGGTGGGCAGGAAAAGCTGAGTGAGGGTTCACGGCTCAGGTGYTTCTTACACAACATCAGAAATAATTCTTGAGGACAAAGCAGCAAAAAAATGTTAGTGAAAGCTTAGAGGAAGAAGAGCAGATGAGGAGGAAGAGGAGAGCAAGTCAAGGGAAGAAAAGCAAAGTGCTCCCAGACATATTTTGGGTCAGACTGGTCTCCAGTTAACCGTTTCACTGGTGTACATCATCAAGTACACCTTGTTGTACTCGGACATCCCGAGTCAGAGCACGTAACAACCAACTCCACTGCAGCAGACGGACACCTCACGTACCTTGGCTAATTTTTCTCCATCTTCCCTTTTCACCACTCTGTCCTGGGCTGAATCCACCTGCCAACAGTAACGGCAAAGAGCAATTCGGGATGATTTGGAAGGTCAGCAGTAGGCAATCCCCATGTCCCCTTACGCCCGCCCAGGCTCCCCTGCCCGCAGCTGCAGCRCGGCTCCGTCACAGGACCATCAGGGGAGGAAGAGGAGGCTCTGGCAAAGCCGTGGGGCCGGGCTCACCTTGTTTCCCAGTAACATGAGGACCACATCTTGCTGCGCGTATTCATGAATCTCTGTCAGCCAGGCCTGGAGGGAGACAGCCAGAGAGAGGGGTTAGCAACAGCTCCGGGAGGAGGATGGGGGGCTGCCCCGGTCCTGGGCACCCTCTGTGGGAAACGCTGCTGTCCCCGAGCAATGCCGGGGGGCATTACGGGGGCACAGGGAGGAGGCGGCTGGGGGTTAGATGCAAAACGAAAAGCCCAGCTCCGAAACTCGGCGGTGCAGGGCAGGAGCCGCAGGCAGGGAGCAGCCGGTCCCGCAGATCTGCGGCGATTCAGCAGCACCCTGGGAGAGGAGCTGCCTCTTCCCCCACGGTTCGGCAGGAGAAGCCAGCCAGCAGCCAGCGACTCGGCCCTGGGGACACCCTTTCCCAGGGAGCCCTTCGGACCAGCGGGTGCCCTGGGGTGCCACCGAGCCCCAGGGGACACACTTTAGCTGCTGACCAGGCCCCTGTTTTCAAGGATAATGGCAGCCTTTCAACCCTGCTGCCCGCTCCATCTGACTACAGGCACTTGTAGGACTTTAACCCAAATTCCCCCTCGGTTGGGACGTTAAGACTAAACCTCCTTTTGGAGGATGAGGCTGAGGGTTTGCTCCGGGACGTGCCCCATGCCCGTGTCCTGCACGCGCTGCCCCCGTGCCGAGCACACTCGTCCCAGCGTGTGGCTGAATCTGCCTTCCSAAGCCGTGGGGTGGCTTCCCTGACCTCTAATCCAGCCTAATCTAATCAAACCTGCCCTAATTCCCTGTAATCCCTGACCCCGCAGYGCGAGCGGCCGCTTGCTGCTTCCCGGGCAGGCAGTGCTGCCGCAGCCCGTGCCCCGACGCTGCGCTTATGGCAAGCGCCGGGTGATCCCTGCTCCATCACCAGCTCCTCGCCCAGCAGCATCGGGAATCAACACCCAGCCGGCCAGGGAAGTGAGGGATGATTTGGGGTTAGAGCCTGTCACTGACGATGTGAGAGAGCCCAACGCACGCGGATGCAGTCCCAGGACCCCATCACACCACAGCTGGGCTTGGGGCACTCAGCTCCACGGATGGGTTGGTCCAAGGGACGCTCGGTCACTCCTGACAACCCCCCTCGGCTCCCTCCTGGCACCTCTCCCCCTCGCTCCCTCTTTCCAGCGCCTCGCGCTCACCCGGGGTGCCCGTTCCTCCCCGCTGGGGCCACGCGTGCCCCGCGGGTGTCCCTCCCGTGTCCCTGCAGGGCCGGGAGAGCTGAGGCTGCAGATGGGGCCGCGTTACCCAGCAGCGTGAAACCTCCAAGTGATTTTCCGTCTTGTTGCAGGATCACCACCTCCGTGCGGACCCGCAGCCTGGTTAACGACCAGCACTCACTCTCCATTACGCCCGGCAGCAGACACCTCTCCTCGAGCCATCCAGCTCGTCAGGCTGCAAAATGCCACCGCTGGCCAGTCCCAGCTTGCAGGAAGCATTCCCAGTGCTGGTGACATGGGAGCAGGGTGGCAGGACGTGCCTTGTCCCCCGCCGCAGGGCTGCGGGCGCAGGGGGGTGGCAGGCGCAGGGCTGCTGACAGAAGGATGCTCTGGAGCCGGGACAGCTCCAGGCACCCCAGGCCAGGGGGTCAGGGGCATCAGGGCGATGCAGGGCCCCCCAGGAGCCGGCACGGCAGGTCACAGCTCCCCGCTCTGTGTCCCGGGGTGTTAATGCCAGCAAGGCACCTCCCGCGCTATTGAAGAGGGTGTTTTTGCAGGCACACAGCCTGCTCACCGCAGACGCACACGGTGTACTCGGTGTCCAGGACATAAGCAATTACATCCTATTCATTCAGGGCTAATTGCTCCCCGGGTCACTGTATGCTCTGCTGGCACGGGCGTAGRTGGCCCCCAGCAGCCGCACGGGGCGAGAGGAGGGGACACTGACGCCAGGTCCTCCTGCCCCCCCGCACAGCGACGTGCCCACGGGCAGCGTTTGCTCTCCCCTCCTCTGGCAGATTTAACAGAGCYCTCTGCTCCGACACCGCTCCCCAGCACCCCTGAAGCACCCGCGGGGGGGCTCAGGGTCAGCYGGGGGGGCCGGGTCTGCGGGGAAGGGGCAGACTCAGGCGGCACAAGGGATCCCCACAAAAGCCGGCAGGAAGGGCAGGTCTGCTGGGGGCGCGGAGTGGGCAGCAGGATGCGACCCCCTCCCCTGCCCGGGTTTGGCTCTAAGGTGGGTGGGGGCAACGTGCCCCCCAGCCCGACCCGTCGGGACCCGAAGGTGCAGAGGAGGACGAGGAAGCACCTCGCTCGGTAGTGCTGCCTGCGCTCATTCACCGGAGCAAGTTCTCCAGCCGGTGCTGTAATTACATACAGAATTCATTTGCCGGTGAAGTGAAGCTGTCACCCCTCTTATTTGCTATGAAAGGGAAAACCTTCTCTGTGCGTCCTCTGGTGTCCCCGTAGGCAGACCCGCCGTCAGACAGGCGCTCAGCTTAACCACAGCCCTTCTGGAAATGATCACGGTTCACACCTCCAACAYGCATCCCCTGCGGCACGTACCCCCTCCCCGGGGCCGACCCGCAACCGCGACCCAGCCCACCACACACGAGGGACGGGCAGGAGGGGCCCGGGGGTGCTGCCGTACCTGGATGTTGTCAAACGACGCTTTGTTGGTGACATCGTAGAGCAGGAGCAGGGCTGCGGAGAGAGGGACGTGCATTAGTGCCATGGTGCCGGGGCAGGAGCACGGCCAAGCAGAGCCCGCGGCTCAGAGCTTGCTCTGCACCGTTCCCCGGGGCAGCGCGCGCCCTGCTGCGGGTCACGCCTGGGGACGCTGAGGTCCCTGCTGTAAAATATATAAAATATAAAGCAACATGCTTAAATCCACTACGGGCAATGCCTTAGACACGTGGTGTTTGCACCAAGCCACGCAGAGGCTCCTCCATCCTTGGCGGCTGCTTCCCACGGGGAAACCGCTCCGGTGATTCCCGATTCACCTGGCCTGGAGTCGCGGCTTGGGGCCCGAAAAGCCGGAGGGAGGGGGCTGCCCCCCCGGGTGGCCGTGCTTACCGTGGGCGTCCCGGTAGTAGGCGTGGGTGACGCTGCGGAAGCGCTCCTGCCCGGCCGTGTCCCAGATCTGGAAGGCAGACGGGAGCCGGGGGTCAGCCACGACCTGCCGCCGCGCGGGCTGAGGGACCCACCCAGCACCCAAAGCAACGCCAAACCAAACGGCACGGTGCCGCCCCAAGAAGCTTMTTCAGCCTTTTGCTTCTAGGGACAGTAATAGGAAAAATGACAAGGGCAATAAATATTGAAGCAGCACCTCCCTGCTCCTCAGCGCGTGGAGACGATGGCGCGTGGCAAAGGGCTCCCGACATGTCCCTTAATTGGCAAATCCATCCAGCAGATGGATGTGTGGGGACCCACTAATTTAATTTATCAGTTTTTAATGCAGCAATATGTTTGCAGAGTGCCACGCTGCTGTCGGGGGAAGATCAGTGCTAATGTCGTTACTGAGCTCTGGGCAAAGGGGTCAGAGAAACGGTCAGGCCTTGGGGGGTTATGGGGGGACACGGAATTTCCCGTGTGTCCCACAGGCTGGACACAGGCTCAGCCAGGAGWCGCGGATCCCTTCGGAGGATCTCCGTCCCTCTCACCATCCTCCGGCTCTCCCAAAGCAGGAGCTGCCTGGGAACACCGGGCAAACCCCCCAAGCGCGGCTCCGGTCTCACCGGCTCCGGCTGCAGTCACCGAGCGGCAAGGAGGCCAGCGGGCTGGGACGGGCATCGCCGTGGCCAGAGCGGCCCCCAGCCTCGAGCCGGCTCCCGCCGAGGGGACAGAGCGGCCAAAAGGGCTTGTCCCGGGGTGGGAGGCGCGATGGCAAAGGATGGAGATGGGGGACCTGCTTCTGGGGTGCTCCTCTGCCGAGGGGCTTTGCCCAGCCCCAAACACCCAGGGGGGGGAGAGGGAGCTGCTACCCGGGCCATGGGGACGTACCTGCAGCTTCACCTTCACCCCGTCCACCGTCAGCACCTTATTCTGGAAGAGAAGGGAAAGGGTGGTGAGGGGCGAGCGTGGCTGTGGGGCGCCGAGGACCCCGGGGAGACACGCGCACCCTGGCCCCCACCCCGGGCTGCGCTTCCCCCCRAGCCCCGGGGCTGATCTCCGCTCCCTCTTCTTTAAACTTGCACACGTTGGTCCCAGCGCCTGTTGGAGCCATTTGCACCGTGGCCCAGCCAGATCGTTCCCTGTGCCTGCTGCAAGTTGCATCTATTTGGATAGTTAAATCCTCCTGTCTGCAAGGCGGATTTAGTGCGGAGCGCGGCTCAGGCTAGAAAACCTCTGGCAATAAATTAATGAGCACCAGCATCCCATCTTAATGGCCTTCAAAAGACACAGCCAACCACTCCATATTCTGTCAGCAACTTAAAAATAACTCCCCATCCTGCCGTTTGTACCCATTTTTCTCCCAGTGAGCACTGGTTTCTCTCTTTTTTTTTTTTTTTTCTTCCCCATTTTGCTTGTTTTTAGCAGGAAAAGTGGGAAGGAGGAGGAGAGGGGGCAGTGCCCCTCCATGCTGCCCTGCGGGGTTTTCCCCAAAGCCAACAGGACACTTTTTGTGACCGCCCGGAGCACGCCCCGGCAGAGCCGGGAGCAGTGCGGGGCAGCGGGGGGAGCCCGTCGGTGCCCCCCCGGGCGGCTGTGCCGGCCAGCGAGGGCAGGGGACGGATCCCGACCGCACCCCAGAGCGACCGCCGGCCCGGCGAGCTGCACCAGGCTCTCCAAGCTTCAATGAAACCCAATCCTAACGATCCAGCGGTCCCAGGGGAAGGAGCAGAGAAGAGATTAATTTGCCTGCTCGATCCACAGAAATTAGCAGGGTAATCAGCAGGACGTGATGAAAATGCCGGCAGGGAACGGTGCACCGGCGGGACGGGGCAGCTGTTCACTGCTCTGGTGATGCCCGACTTAAATCCCATTTCTCCAGAGCAGGCGTGGGGTGCTCTCCCCTCCCCAGGCACGTGGCTGTGGGACGGCCAGGGCTGCCCCGACCCCAGCCAGCTCCGCCGGCTCGGCCCCGCTTCCCACCCTCCCCGGCACCGACCGGCTGGAGCACGGGCTCTGCCCCGGCTCACCCCCCGGCACCAGGCACCAGCTCCGGCGGTGCCACCAAAACCCTCCCAGGCAAACGGTGGCACGCGCGTGCCGAGGGCCACCCCCGCACACCCCACGCCGCTCGGCACCAAGCACCAGGCACCYCGGGATGCCGGTGCCCGGCATCACCCTGCCAGGACAGCGCCAGTGGGGCTSTTCACTTCTGTTCTGATGATTTTAGTTAGGGCAGAGGGAGCACCTCGGCTCCTGCACATCTGCGCTCGCCGAACAGTGAGGATACGGACGAGGAGGAGAGGGCAGGAGTGAGCCAGAGCGCTAAATTTACACAGTCTGCTAAAGCAGGCGCAGGGGAGACGATCGCAGTTTATAAATACTTTCAAAGGCAGCGACCGAGACGAGGGAGTGGAGTGATTCACAGCCYGGGAGCGGTAAAAATAGGCAGCCAGGCTGCGGGTTGGGGGAGCTGAAAAGGGCTCAGGGAGCCGGCCGGGGGCTCGGGACCAGCTCACCCTGCCCCACGCACGGAGCCAAGGCTTTCTCCAGAACACAAAGCCGGGGCTGCTGAAGGCTCGAAGTGCTTAAAACCGAGGGTCCCCGCTGCCGCGAGGGGCTCCCCAGCCGCCAGCGCCRCCGCACGCCGGCTCCCGGGCGAGCAGAGCCGTGCCAGGGGAGCCGTCCCCGGGGTGGAAACGCRCCGCGGCGAACGGCGCTGAGAAAATCCGAGTGGAGGAGCTGCACCTTCGCCGTCATCCCAGCGGACAGAAAACCGCGCTGCCGGGCACCCGTTTTGTGGGTGAGACCGCAGGTCCCGCTGCCRCACCGGAGGTGCCGGCACATCCCGCAAGGCGCAGGGGCCGGGGGCCCCGGGCTCCGCACCAGCGCGATGCTCGCCCAAACGCCGTCCCCAGTCGGTGGCAACCAGCTGCCGATGCCACCTGCCAGGGACCGTGCCAGGAGCTGCCGAGGCAGGAGAACACTCTGTGTTTCCCTGTTGGCCCCGGAGCACCCGGCTGCTCCGGATCTCGGCAGAAGGGCCAGCAGCCCTCACAGGGGACAAGGACGCCTGGTGTGATGGATGATGACAAGGGACAATGACACCAGGAACTTCACATTAAAATATACACCAAACGAAGTGTCCTTCCCCGTGCAGCCCCACGGCCGCACCAGCATGTCCAGCTCGGAGGAGAGCATGTGCYGAGGGGCGGCTGTGCCCGGGGAYGCAGCCATGTCCCCAGCGTGGCCATGCTCCCAGGGTGACCGGCCACCGCGAGCGGGAGGGAGGGAGGGAGGGAGAACATGGCCCTGGCCCCGAGCACGGACCAGCCGAGCCGAAGCGACCACAAAGCATCTGGTGAGCAGTCAAAAAAGCTGAAGCTACAGTGCTGCGCTTCATGCACCGACCTCCACTTCAGGAGCTTAATTAAAAGCAAAGCTGGCAGCAGCAGGATTCACACTAATTACGACTGAACTACATTTTAGCAGGGGGAAATGCTTAAACCTAATTAAAGTCTGCACGTGGATCCAGGTGCTGCTGGACTGGGCTGGGGAAAAAAAAATTAATTCCCCGGGGTTTCGGTGTGGAACGGAACGGTGTTTCAGGGCAAGTATCTGCAGAGACGCTCCTGCAGGCAGGAGACACAGCCGGAGCTGTCCAGGGCAGCGGCTCCTCCTGCATCCCCGCCTGCATCCCTGCCTGCATCCCCGCCTGCATCCCCGCCTGCATCCCCGCCTGCATCCCCGCCTGCATCCCTGCCTGCATCCCCGCCTGCATCCCCGCCTGCATCCCCGCCTGCATCCCCGCCTGCCCCCAAGCACAGGGCGGCTGCAAAACGCGGGTGAAGCAGCCAGGCAGAAGGTGGGGGGAGCGGGGTGGGAAAAGGCAGGGGCTGCCGCCAGCAGCACACAACAGCTCCCGTCGGTGCCACGTGAACCAGTTGCCCAAGTCTTGCCCCAAACCCCAGCTAACAGACTTTCCAGCTTCCAATTATTATTATTTTCTCAAGGAGCTGCAGTTCAATTCCGTACTCGCAGCCCTTCAAAGGCACAGCTGGGGGGTTTAACGACTAATAAGCATCCAAAGACAAAAGACGACGTGTGTCAGTGCACCGAAACATGAAATACCCYGCCAGCGCTGCCAGGCCTGATCGCAATGAGAGGGGTTGTGTTGTTCAGGGCTTGTTCTTAATCTTGCACAGTTTMATATAATAGAGGTAATACTCAGAGMAGGCCACCCGCTACGCAAAAGCAGGCAGGAAAGCCATCCCCACAACTCAGCTCTGTTGTTGCCCTTTGCAATTCCAGTTTTTATGTGTCCTTTTTCCTGRGGCTTTGACAATGTTATTAAAATACCTTCTAGCAGGGGCTGCAGTGGAATGCCTGGAGTGCCTTTGTTGGAGGAACATGACGCTCGTAAGTTAAATAATCCTCAGCACGTCAGATAAATAAAGTTGGAACCTTGCAGATGCAGGAAAAATTAAATTACCAAGTGCAGATGGTCCTCAATTAAAAGCAGCGTTATCAACACGCCAACAGCCCCGCTGGCTGCAGCCCCACGCGATCCCGCCCCAGCGACCGCAGCACGAGCGCGGCCGTTCGCAGGCAGAGAATAGGGAGGAAAAAAGTGCCCGTGCCAGGGTGAAACCGCGCTGCTCCCCGAAACRTGCACCCTGGGACGGACGATGCTCCCACCCAAACCAAGGTGCCCTCAGGCCAGCTCGTCAGCRGCTGTGGTTGGGGTAATGCCACTCCCCGGGTCCACGGGGTCCCCACGGTGCCGGTGAACCACACCGGGAGGGACCGGCACACCCCAGCCGAGCCCACGCCGGCGAAGSCTGCGGTGTAACCCAGGGTCAGCAATCGCATGACAACCCGGCCACCCCCCAGCTTTTCCACGCATTAGCTCATTAATTAGAGCCTTAAAAATTAAATCGGATACACGGATTAACTCGCTTCGCAATTAATCTGACAAATGGAAAGCTGCTTGTTGACACCATTCAGGCTCCAACAAGGGGAACCCCTCACCCTGGCTCCCCAGCAACTCTGATGGGTGCTGGCTCAAACGATGCTGCCCAGAGGCACCCACCAACACCCACCCCCCAGAGCATCCCCCCGCGTGGGCGGGCGCTGCGCGGCACGGCCTGGCCCCGGCACGGCTGCAGCCCGGCCCCAAAGGGGGGAGAGGGGACGAGCAGCATTTGGGGACCGGCTGGGGGTCCCTGCTGCGCCTGGCCCACAGCCCTGCTCCTCCCCAAACTGTTGGGGTTGTCGCCTGGAGAGGGGGAGAGGAGAGAAACCCGGGGGCTGGGGGGTCCCAGCAGGGACTGAGGGCACCCGTCCCCGTCACGGCAGCTGGGAGCCGCGGCTGTGGCAGCACCTCTGCTGCGGTGGGCTTGTCCCCAGAGCCGGTGGGGGTCTGGCCCCCAGCCATCCCCGTCTCCACTTTTACAATGGAAAAGAAAAAGACCCCAAATGTCATTAGTGCGCTCTGGAGGCAGCCCCCGCGCCCGCGGCCGGCCGGGGGCGAGTTCCTGCGGAAAGGGGAAAAAATTGCATTAGCCAATATACATCAAACCCCACCGAAGGCGGCCGGGGCACTGGCTGCGTTAATTAGCGGCAGTAACGGCTCKGCTGTGGGCTGCAGGACTGGCAGCAAACTTCATTAGGGCTGCGGTGCCGCRCACCGGCCGGGGCCGGGTGGGCTGCCAGGTCCCCATCGCCGCTTGGGAGCACACGGGGAGTGGGTGATAGATTGAGGCATCCYTTATTTTTAGGAAGCCAGGAGGAAAACAGGAGCACGGCGCGGGGGAGCTGGCTGAAGGGATGCTGGGGGACCCCAGCCCCGTGCCAAGGCAGGACCCGGATCCAAATTCCCACTCGGCAAAGCCCGGGGAGCCCCCGCCTCCGCGAGCACAAATGCTCCCGTGCCGGGAGGAACTGGGATGCAGTTGTGGTGGAGCTGTAGCAGACAGACAAACAAACACCACCTTCAAAAGCGGCTGTAAAAATAGATTAAGGATCGATATGGAAATCTGCCCAAAACAGCAGGACACTGCATTAAATTTGCTCATTAAAACCCTGAAGTTTTCCCACACGCGCGCATGCCGCTGCCAGCAAGCTGGTCCTGGCGGCTCAGCATCTTCTGCAGCCGCAGCAGCCTGGCTCGGGGACAGCCCAGCCCTGTGCCAAGGTCAGCGCTCGAAGGGCAGCCCCCGCTTTGCTCCCTCAGTCCAAGAAGTTCTCTAAAAACTTGGTCCCTCAAAATTAAAGCAGCCAAACTGGGTGATTTTTGAGACTGAAAATGAGAAAATTTCATTTTCATTTGAGAAAATGGGGGAAAAAACAAAACAAAACAAAACAAAAAAATCAAAAAACCCCAAACAAATTGGCCAACACAGGGTGCCCAAACAGGGGGTGCCCAAACAGGGGGTGCCGGGGGGCTGGGACTCGGCAGCGGGGTCTGGCTCTGAGTACAGACCATCCGAGCAGGCTCTGGGTGAGGAGCTGGAGCTTTCCCGACTCTCCAGCTCTGCATTATTTACGGCCTGTGCACAACCCTGGTACAGCCCAGGGAAGGCGACAGCAGCTCGGCGCCAGCCCAGGGCCCCTGGCGTGAGCGAGCACCCGGCAGGTTTCGGCTCTGCCGTCCCCCCCCGCGGGGTTCAGCAGCCGGAGAGCGGCTGCGCCCAGCACCCCGGCACGATGCCACGGGGGAGCCGCGGGCAGGAGCCCCGAGTGCGGCTGTGCCCCAGGCTGGTGCAGCGGACCCGACTTCGAGGGAAAAGTTGTCCAGAGCTTTTGTTAGAGAAATTGCCCTGGCAGCAGCTGGTTTTAAAACCTCCCGTTATTTCTGCTGGGGGTAACAAAAGGGAAGAGAGCAGGAGGCTGATACTGCACAAGGATCCGCACTTCTGAAACCAAGATCTGTACAGCGAGGTAAATAGTAACCGGGAACAAACCTTTAAGTTTCAGCAACGGCGAGCAGACACCAAGCAGTAAGAGCAGCGCTGAGCTCTTATCGCAACTTCGTGCAAGCTTTCGAAGCACACTATGGCGGGGCTGCTCTGCCCMTCACCGGGTCACGGGGCAGCGCCGGCGTTCCTCCCGGCCACGCCACCGGCGCGTCCGGCACAGCCCAGCCACGCCGCGCCTCGATGGAGAACGCAGCCAGCCACCCCGCCGGCCCCACCTGAGGAAAAAAACATTTCAGAAGCACATTCCCTGCAAGAGACAGGAGGGAACTGCCCGATGCTGTGCTGGAACCTGCAGAAAGCCGCCGGGGACGGGGAGAGCGGGGCAGTGACACGGGCTGGATGTTGGGGGTCCCAGGGCTGTGCCACAGCGCGGCTGGACACCGTCCCTCTCCAGCCGTGCCAAGTCCTGCCGGAGGACAGCCCGGATGCTGGGAAACAGCTTCGCGGATCCTCCTCCTCCTCGGCTGCGGAGCAGCAACAAATGCAGCTCTGCTGTGCCGCCAGCGATGTGCCCGAGCGGCCCCGGCACGCGTCCCGGGGGGAGCTGGGGGGAGCAGGGCAGCCAGCACGCCCCGCCACGGTTCCCTCCACCTCATCCCACAGATCTGCTCGGAGAGAAAACCCGACCATTCATCTCCCAGGGCAGGTGATTAATTTCCTCGGCAGCATTGTGCATTTGCACTCTGCAGCTAAAAATAGAAACTTCTGCCTTGTTTTTTTCTCCCCAGGACCTGCACACTCCCGCCTGCAGCAGAGACGCTCCACAGCCAGCCGCCGATCCCCGGTGCCAAGATCCTTTCAGAAACGATAACGTGTCAGCGCTCGTTGCTCAGTTCAGCAGCAGACCCCGCGAAAASCAGATTAACACGGCACCTTGCAGCATACAGCGCTTCCGACCCGCTCTGCCGCTGGAGCCAGCCCCGCAGCCCCTCGCCGCCTCCTTCAAGGGGTCACCCCGCTGTGTCCCCTCTCCCCCTGCACGCCRGGTCCTGGCCAGGGCACAGCCTGCCCCGCACGCTGCAGAAGAGAGGGGAGAAGCCGCAAGCCCTGCCCTWTATAAATCACCCCGACCCGTGGTCTCCAGGTGGGCACGGACCCTGAGCGTGCCCTGCAGAGCCCCTCGCCTCCGCGGGCAGCGCAGCCCCTTCCCCGCACCCGGCGAACGCCCCGGGGATGTCTGCGGCACTAGTCTTTGTCAAGAGCCGTGTACGCTACATTAAAGCACAATTAAGATCTCACTGGCTGCCAGCCCTGCAGGAGATAAGAGTCAAGGCTCTTGTTAGAGCAGACACACTGAAGAATTAGTGACTTATCATCTTCTACTCACATCAGTCTGCACATAAAAGGTTTTTCTGGCAAGAATTAGAGAATCCTGTCTTAGGGAYAGATTAGAGGTAAGAGGATCTGGTTAGGATCATATATTTTAAAATAAAGTCATGCTCCGCTTCTCGGCATCGCCCGCAGCAGCCRTGTCCTGAAGCCACCCGGCTCCCAGCGCTGCTGGAGCAGTACCGGCTCGGGGACGCTGTCCCTCCCCAGCCTGGCTCCATCTAACCAGCCAGTCAGTGCCGCGGGGACGATCAAGGGGACGGYTCCTTGGAGGAGGCGCAGGCAGACAGGACTCGGACTATCGATGCTTTTAAGCCCAACACGGCTGCTCAGGCTCAGCCCAACAGGCGGGAGACGTGGCCGTGCGAGGCTTTCAGATGTCCCCGCCACGTCGGAGCGAGCCTGCGCCCCAGCCCCGTGGGCAGCCAGGGAAACTGGGTTTTCCACCCTTCAAAATCCACAGGATAGGACCTGCTACAGCCGCCCCGGAGACCAGAGTCACCAAAAAGCCGAAGTCAGCAGGAAGGCTGCAGCCCATCCCTGCAGCTCCCAGCACGCGGTCGGGTCCGGGAGCGGATGGAGCCCACGGCCGCATCCCTGCTCTCCGCCCGGGGAYGGTCTGCGGCAGCTCCCCCACCACCCTGGGCTGCATTACTCACCCCTTCCGTCTCTTTTTTTTCTACTTTATAATAGAAGAGATATTTTTAAAAATATCCATGCTTACTTCTAAACCAGGCAGCCTTGGAAACAAAGGGGGCAGAGATGGCTCACGCAGATCTGTGCCAATACCGAGAATAAGTAACATGGCGCTCAACATAATTGTTTCATTTTCTTCATCAAGGACATACCATGCTGCAAAGCAGAACAAGAATCTCTACAGAGCATTTATTGCAATATCATTTCTCATTTACAGCAAACACAGCAGCTGTCAATGCCACGAGAATGAAAAATGGGTCATCAATTACTGTTATACAGGGAATTTACTCTACTCTGAGGGGCAAATAAAGCCTTGCATCGGGTTTTATGTGAAAGCAGCCAGTCCCTGTGTCAGAAGTGCTCCACCACGCTGGAGCCGCAGGAGCCGCGGGACGAGCCGGGCTGTCCCGCCGCAACAGCCRCGCTGCTCTCCGGCCTCCCGGGCTTGCACCCCCTTTCACCCTCGTCAAAGCCCCCGCGCTCCCGGCCCCACGCGCTCCGTCCCCCGCTGCATCCGAGGACRAGAAATGGGACGATCCCTCCAGGGAGCCAGCCCAGGGGGGACGTGATTTGGACCAGCCTGGTGGTGCCCAGGAGCGGGGTCCCAGGAACCGCAGCCAAGTCCTGCAGCGGCCGTCTCATTTCCAGCACAAAGCCCGTCCCAGTTCAGGAGTTTAACTGGTTTGGTCCCAGAGCAGCCAGGCAGAGGTGGGGTTCATGGAAGAGAAAGCCAGTGAGGGGACCCCCAGCCTGGATGAGCCCTGGGGGGCTCCAAGCCCGTCCCTCCTCCAGCTCATMCCCGCACACCCGAGCAGCCCTCGGGCACGGCAGGCAAATTAGGAAAGATAAATTTTTCCTGCTTTTATGCTTGGTCCAAACATTTTCCATTTGGCCTGTCCCAGTCTGAAGAATATTATAATACAAAACCAGCCTTCTGGGCAGCCTCATCTGCCCTCAGGACAACCCCTGCTATAAAACCCAGCTTTCCTGAAGGCAGTGGGGTCACTTTGCCTGGAGGAAGATGSTGCTGAAAAAGGCTCCGGGGCTCTGGCCACCAAGACTCTCCCGCGCATCGCAGTGCCTGCAACTAGCTGTACCTGCAACTGCAGCCAGCGGCRCAGCCGGGCTTCTTCGTATCAGAGGGCTGGCACCTAAGGGATGGAAACTTGCCCAAAGTTTCAGAGAAGACTTTGCAATCCAATTAAAAAAAATCAGGTCTGAATATCCAGCAGCAAACATGCTGGCAGCATCTGGCAGTAACACAGCATCTTCTGCASATGACATTGCAAACAGCATTATTAAATAGCATTTCTCATGCCTAAGGAAAAAAAAAAAATCCCCAAAGACCTGACAAATGAATCTGTAGCTTTTTATCACATACACACACAAACACACACATCCTTCACCTGCAGCTAAGGCAGACAGCTCTCCAAAGCCATGTTCTCGCTGAGCAGCAAGCCCCAGTCCAGCTGAATCCTTCAAAGGATTCAAGGAAAAGAGAGTGACTGAACAACTATAATGAGATTTTCTGAAGTCCGTACAAGTCTATTAAGACCCTGGGAATGGCACGTACCGGGTCTCGGTGCTCACTGATGCCCCAGCCCATTTCTGCGGCGGTGCACGCATGGGGCGGTGTGGCGGCAGCAGCGGCGGTGGGGGCTGGAGCGCGATGAGCCCRGCCCCCTCCCCGCAGGGCAGGACCCCTCCTCAGCCCCCTGTTTGCTTTCCAAACCCTGGGTGGGAATTTTCTGAGGTTTCACCTCCTCCTCGCTAACCAAAGCGGCTCCGCTTTGCCACGGCTGGCAACCCCACTGCGGTCCTGCCCGGGCACTGGCGGGCACCGGGAGGTCCGGGCGGCAGCACCGGGCTCGGGGCTGGGAGCGCAGGGCAGACCGTGCTCCCGGACAGCCAGGCACTACTGCAAGACACAGGCACTTGCAAACCTTTTTGCATATAAAACTGAACCAAAACCCATACGCGGTTGCCTTGATTTTTTTGTTGCACCAGGGAGATCCCTTGGAAAGCCCGACCGTGGCCAAGAACTCGGGCTGGAGCGGCCGGGTCCCCGGGAGAGGATTTCCACCTCCGCACCAAGCTGCGGGGCTGATCTCCCGGGGAATCGATCGCCCCCTGAAGCTGCACCGCTCCCTGCGGCTCTCCCTTGGCAATGCCCCGGCRATGCCGGGCCCCGCGGGACCGCCGGCGCGCCGAGCTTCTGGGAGCAATTTGACCTCACGTGTGTATTATTCAGGAGGGAAACGCACATCTGTCGTGCATTAACGCTTGCTCGGGAACAAAGTTATTTTAGGCATTGTCAAGCACTTCTCACATTAATTCATGCACATTTATAAGTGCAGCATGTTACTGTATTTAAGAAAGTTYGGGCTGAACTGCAATCCCGCTTGCCGAGCCCCAGCCCTGCAGGGAGCCACTTTGCCAAGCTGCGATTCACCCCGATGCAAAGGGGCACRGCGCGCACCCCCATCACAGCGAGACCCGGCTCTCCAAGTTCAGCTCCTCRTCACTCCTAAATCAAGCGCTCCCGGTGCCGCTCTCAGAGCTCTGCCAGCACCACAGCACACGGGACCGCGGCTGGCACCACTCGCTGATTTTGGTGCACGTCCCGGAGCAGGGCGATGCCGCAGGAGCTGGTGCCTTCCCGGCAAAGCCACCGCAGCGGAGCGGCAGGCACAACGCTCAGGCCCGGGAGCGCTCGTCCCCCCCGGCAGATYGTGCTCCAGCGCCGTTGTGCTGGCACGTTTCGGGTGTTCCCATCCCTGAAGCTCTCTTGGCTCGGCAAAGCCTCRGCAGAGGCAGCAGCAATGAGCACCCCGGCGCGCGCTGCCGTCCAGCCGAGTGCCACTCACCTCCTGCAGTGACAGCGGGCACAGGGAGGGAGGACAGTCTCCTCCTTTTATTCCCCCTCCTCACAACACAAACCTCTGGTCTCAGGCAGAGAGAATGGTGGGGTCACCCCTCTTACGGCTCCGGCTCCCTCAGTTCTGCCACCGCTGTTTGCCGCAGGGCTGCTGTGCCTGTGTCGTGGCAATGCCCCACGGCAATGCCCCACGGCAATGCCCCACGGCAATGCCCCGCAGGGATGCCCCGCAGGGATGCCCTTCTCCCACACACAGTGCAGCAGGATTCACCGGGAAGCACTTCCCAGCCCCACTCTGGTCCCATCGCGTTTCCCCAAGCCACACCAGCAAACCGTGGCAGGTCTAGGGAAGGAGCCGCCGGGCCCCCTGAGCGGGAACAGAGCGTACCCGCGGGGCTCAGCACCCAGCACCACTCCAGCTGCTCGGGGTTGGCTTCWAGCCGCGTGTGCCTCGGTACTTAGAGGAAAAAGAAAAGCCCGCTCATCTGAAACCTGCGATGCGTGATCTGGGAACGCTTTTCCTTCAGCGAGCACCGACGCACGGGAGGAAGCCCACACCCGCGGTGTAACGGCGCGAGATGCTTCACAGCTCCGACCCCGCTCCGTGACCACACAACACCCCGCGGCCCCTCAGCCCCGACGGAAACTCCCAAGAGCGGATGGTTACAGCAGAAAATAAATGCAACCGGCGACGGCTGCCCGGGGCAGCGCGGCACGGCTGTCACCGCGCTGGGGTCTCTTCCCAGCCCTGCCCCGCTGCTCTGCCCAGCCTGGAGGAGCCAGCCCGGCCGTGCTGGTGCCCTGGGGAGGCACATGGCATGGCATGGCACGGCACGGCACGGCGGGCTCACCCCCAGGAAGCCACGTCCCCGCCAGCCCGGCAGAGCTGCCAGTCCTTCCCCGAGGCTGGCGCTGCTCGGGGCTGCGTGGGCTAGCCGGCGCCGCTGCCAAAACCCGCGCCGCGCTCTAAAAATTGACGCTGGCAGCAGCAACAATCCCCTGGCGTTTCCGCCGAGGCGGGCGGCAAACGGGGCGACGCCGAAAGCAGTGAGCCCGCGGGGCAGGAGGGCGAGCGCCCGGCCATGCCGGGGAAACGATGCTGTCCTCCCGCAGCCGTGACCCCGGAGAAACAGCTGCTTCCCTGCAGCTCCCGCGAGCCAAGCGTGCTTAACACCGGGGGGGGAAAATATCTACAACAAATTGAAGTCCATGGCTGCACAAGCATCGGGCAGGGCTCCCTGCACACCCAGGAAAGGGACTGGACTGACCCTGCACCGCCCAGGGCACCGCCGCTCATCCAGCGCCCGGCTCCCTCYGACAAGGAGCTCCCCGGACAGGGTCTTTGCTACAAGCTCCCCAGTAACGAGGCTGGGCTGAATTATTCACCCAGCCAGGCAGTTGTGTTTTTCTTAGTCACCGGCTCAGAGGAAGCAGTGAGGCACGGAGGCACCGGCGGGGACCTGCTGCCGTCGAGCGGCACAGGGGAAGCAAACCCCGGCAATTTGGACCAAATTCAGCGTCGCTGACCAAGCCGACGGGCAAGGTCCTGCCCAGTGGGGTCTGTGCTCCCCGGAGGGGCTGGGGCTCCCTGGGCTCCTCCAACAGCCTCCCGTGCTCGATTTTGGGGGAAAAAAATCATTAACAGGGGGGTTGTTTCAAGGTTGAGAGCAACGGGCGCAGGCGTGCCGACGCCAACAGCTCTGCCTGGCGGGAACGGTACCAGGAGCTGAGGATGGTTCGGCTTCGTTATGGGTAACGAGGAGTGGCAGCATCGGCGGTGGGGCAGGACCCCCGGCCCCTCCGCTGCCGCCCCCCCCGCGCCTGGCACGCATCCCACCGCAGGCGCTTACCGCAAACGGCGGCGGTGCGGCGGTGCTTCGCTAATAACCGCGTTAATGCCGTCAACCGGTGCGCGTCGGACGAGGCGTTCGCTTTGGGGGGGGTGGGGGTGGAGGGGGGGCAGCCGCGCCGTTGCCGTGGCGACGCCCGCGCAAGCAAAGCTGGAAAAGCCAAAGCCTCCATTTCCCCGGCGTGTCACTCGGGCCCAGGGACACGGCGGCTCGACGGGAAGGAGGAAAACATCCTCAGACCCGGGCAGATCGAACGGGGGCTGACGAGGTCAGGGCTCGCCGCAGGCGGGCGGCTTCGCGGCGCCCGACCCAGGCAGGTTCGGCTGCCTTRATGCAGCCGGGCACAGCTTCCCACCACTCCCCTCCTTTCAASAAATCAAATATTAAAGAACCCACACAAAATGAAACAAAACCCGTCCAGATGTTCACAACAGGACCGGTTGCATCCTCAGAGGCGTGCTGCCGGTCTTACACCTCTAGCAGACAAGCCTTCCTGCCCGCGGGCAGCACTGACCCCAGGCCCACCACGTCTGCAACACAAACATCTCCCCAGCCCGAAGCATCACCAAGACCCCTGGACCCCCCTTGGGCTTCTCCTCACGCTGGGACGGCCACAGACCAGGGCAATGGGCATCACCCTTTAAAGCTGAAGGAGCACGAGCTCCCAACACATATTAGTTATGATCAGGAAGAAATATTTTTTCCGATGCAGGCATAAAGATGAAATATTTGCTGTTGCTTTCGAGAGGTTCTGCAATCCTTCAAGGCAATGACTCGGTGCTTAGCCAGGATTAAAAATCCTTGTTAGACAAAGCTGTAGGAGTTACACCGCTCCGCTGGAGACCCCTCGCCGGGGGAGCAGGGGCACCTCCATCGCCCTTGGATGGAGCCAGCAGCGTGGACGGCGGCACCGYGGCTCCGCTCCCCTTCCCGCCGGGCTGCGAGCAGGGCCAGGGGCCGCGCAGGCAGCGCGGGGCAGCCGAGCAAGGCGAGCATCGCCCCGGCTCTGCCCGGCCGTGGGCATACGACGGCACGGCACAGCGCTCACGTCCCGTGCTCCGGGGCAGGGATGTCCCCACGGTGCCACCAGCGCTGCCCCATGCAGGAATCCCACAGCTCCCCGTGCTTCCCCAGCTGCCCTCCTCCTCCTCCTCAGGGCTCCGGGTCCCCCTGCTCGCTGCATCCCTCACCCGCCCCCAGGATGACAAGGCGGACAAAATATTTTGCTTCCGAAGGCTCTGCAGGTGAACAAGCCCTCGATCCCTAAATTCCCCATTGCCAGAGGAACCAGCGTGTGTCCCCATCGCCAGCCAAGGACGAGCGGACAACTGCTCAGACACACGCCGCTGCGGCTCCTTCCCCTGTAAACACGCTCCGATCCACTTGCAAAGGATGATTTTTCCCATTTTTTTTTTTTTTCAAAGGGAGACGATCTTCTGCCGGCACCCGCTGTTCCAGGCTTCGGAACGGCCCATCACTGTCCTTCCAATTCGCCGCGCCGATGCTCAGCGTTACCATCGCAGGGCCCAGCAAAAGCCCCACCAACGGGGCCGMCCTGACCCCTGTCCCCACGGCTCAGGTCTCCCCCCCCTTTGCAGAYGCGAGGAGGAAAGCGGCTCTTTGGGAAGAGGATGAAGGGGCAGGTGGGTTTTGGGGAAGGATGACGTGCAGTCAGCACCCGGCGTGCTCGGCCGGAGACGGCTCCCCCGGCACCAGCTTTTCGGGAAAGGCGGCGATGTCCCTCTGCAGCCCTCCCCGGCACCGCYGAACCCGGGACCGGCACCTCGCCCTTCCCCACGTGCACACAGAGACCATCGGCATCCATACCGGGAATAAAACGAAGCCTGCTGGCGGCAAATAATTAATCAGCGGTAAGGAAATGAGTCAGCGGCTCAGCGGAGAGGCAGCGAGGGCTCGGGGGGGATCATGGGGGCTGAGCCAGGCGAGAGCCATGGGGCAGGGATGCCCCTAAATGCCCATCACGGGGGCAGCAGTGGGGGGCAGAGGCGCCCCAAAGCCCACCCGTYCCCACCGGCTCAGCCACCTCCCCTCTGCTTTCAAAGAAAAACCCAGTTCTGCACAGCTGAATTCAGTATTTTATCGCAAATAAAAGATGAAAGTGAAATTAAGCCAAATGTATTCCATTAAATATTCAAACCATTTAGACTTACTCCAGACCCATTTGAATGTTTTATCAGCTATAAAACGCTCCCTCGCAGGCCCCGGCACCACRAGCAGACCCAGCGCAACGCCTGGCTCTGCACCAGGGCAGCTGATGCTCCAGCACCCAAATTGGCCTCTCCAGGGCCAGTTTCTCGCCCAGCACCATCCAGAGAGACGCAGACACACCGCATCTGTGTGTCCACAGCCTTCCTCCAGCACCGACCTCCTCCTCACCCCACTCCCTCGCAGGGACCCTGCTACGCTGGAGCGAAGCGGGGAGCAGGGCACTGACCCGCACCCCCGAGGACGTGGGGAAATGCCTCCGGCTGCCGCTCACGGGCAGAGCAATCCCCAGCGGCAGCTCCATCGTACCCACCATCCCCRCAGGAGACGGGTCCTGCAGCGAGGACGCTCGCACGAGCGGGTCCGTCACCCCACACCGAAACCCAGCTCCCCGCAGGGACCGCGCAGGGCACTTCGAAGCGCGACCACCGAGTGCCACCGCCAAAAACTCGTACAATTTTACGACGCACAAAGCAACGCTTCCCTTCCCTTGCTGCTGCAGGAAAAACAGAAATAAGGTAAAGGCATGGGAGGGCTCCAGGAGCGCAGGCAGCCGTCCCCACGGCACGGTGCCGTCCCCACGCCGAGGACAGAGGACACACGTCGCCAGCGCCGTGCACCCGCGGGGCCAGGACTGCGCCCGCTGGTGGCCCGGCCGCGGTGGGTGCTGGTGGCTCAGGGAGGGGACACTGCAATGACAACACACGCGCCCGGGCGCTGCTTCCCAACACGCCTCTGCGCCGTGGAAAACGAAATTAAAGGATTAAGAAATTAAGCCGTTCCGGTCGGACACTACAGGGCCCGGGAAGCGACTCAGCTCGCGCTTTCCACGTAGGCTCACAACAGGCTGCAGATGTGCAAGAATTGCATTTTCCACTTGAGTGTCCACCACCGCGTTGGTCCCCATCCCCTAATGGGGTTTTGAGCTCCCGTGCAGCTCTAACGAGCAGGATACAGAAGCAGATGACAGTGAACATCTTTACAACCTCCCCCCTTCCACCAGCTGCTCCCGAGTGTATTTTTTCYATGCCTGTGCCCTGGCTCTGCAGCTCCCGAGCAGCCCAGGCCTCCCACCCTCCGCCTGAGCTAAYTACACCTTTTATTTCAACCATCCTGCACCGGGACAGACCCACGGGGACGCCGGCTACCGGCACGCACCRGGACGCTACCGCACAGCAGCGGGGCTGCAGGAGCCTGGGAGACGCCAGCGCCCTTCCAGGAGCACCTCCCACGAAACCCCGTGTCCCCAGCGCTCTCGCTGTCACCTGAAATGGATGCAAAATGTCACACCCAGATTAAACACACAACCTATTCCGGGTGGCATTTCCCTGACACCGAGGGGGCGGGAGAGCCCCCGGCGTGCCGCGAGCGGGGCAGACACCTTCACACCAYCCTGCAAACTGGGTAAGAGTTTTCTTAACCAGGCTCTGGGTCTCGAGGCTGCTCCAGCCGCTCATTTAAAGAGCGACTCAAGCACTTCTCTGCTTTGAAGACATTCGTCTTATTTCTTTTTGCCTTCCCCAAGGTAGGAATCGAGTCTGTTGTCCACTGGGATTACCGCCAGCACACGGGTGTTTGCAGTTTACTGGTGTGCTGCAGAACTGGAGCACACTGAGGAGGTTTATTATTTTTCAAATGCAAGAGCCAAAGAAACATGAATAAAATACTAGCAGATGTGAGAAAGCGGGTGCAGCCCGCCACGGGCGCTGCTCGCAGCATCTCTTGGCAACTGAGCCCCTGCATGCAAATGACAGGCTTCGCCGACTGCAAAACTGTGTCCCTCTGCAAGGGAGGAGAGAGCAGCTGAAGGCAAAGCAGGGCTCGGTTTCCCAGGAAAAATGGCTATTTACTCTCCCGAGAGCCTGTCCTGGGAGCGGGGAACAGGAGCCAGCAGCAGCTGCGGAGAAGCCGTCGTCCTACGAGTCAGACAGGACATAAATCGATRAAATCAAGGCGCGTTCCGGCTAACAGCGCCTGCCCCCCGCGCGAGCTCTCCGGGACCYGCCTCACCTGCTGCCGGATTCAGGCAGCACCCGGTCCTTACGGCACCGGTGCCGGCATCTCGTCTGCCCCCCGAAACCAGGCAGAAGGGGTGGAAAGCATCACAGGAAGGCTCCTCTGGGCAAATTTAGCCCAGCTTTCCTTCCAGCGAGAAATGCAAAAGTATGAAATCAGCTACTGGCTTCTATTAAAATTCATACGGCAATAGGCGATGCAGAACAAGCCAATTTCAGACAAAGAKCTGCTGGAAACACATACCCAGGGCAGACACCCGGGCATCCCCCTGCCCGTCCTGCCACGCCAGCGCCCGCACAGGGCTCCTTCCCCAGCCCGGAGCGGGGACCAACCTAAACCCACCCCACCGCARCCTGCAGCAGACCCCTGCCCGAGCCCGTGCACGTCACCACGCTACACGGCAAAGCGAACAGAAGAGACTAAACGCTCTGCTCAATGCCCAGAGTCCCTTCCCTCAAATGTTCAGGACTAATTTTGTATAGAAAGACATGCTGGAATTAATTTATTTCCGTTTCTGTCTTCTGGCCTAAGCAGATCCCCTCCCACTTTTTCCAGATTGATCCATCAAAAAATTAGCCCTGCTAACGCTCAGTGCCAGCTGCTGAGATAAAAGCCAGCCCTTGGCTTTCAGACGGCTCCAGGTTGCACCAACCCTTCAAAGGGAGGCACCACGGCGAAGGCTGCGCTGGAGCATCGCCCCGAGGGACGGGATGCGGGTACCCGCTGGGGACCCGCGGGCGCTCCRGGCATCCACACCTCCCTCCCCTGAGCGCGCGGAGACCCAGGACCAGACTCGCCGAATCCAGACCGTGGCCAGCGTTAGTCTGCACACCCTGCGCGGCTGGAATGAAGCTTCCCATCCCTCCTGCAAAGTTACGTGCGCTGAGGGAGTCAGCAAGCAGCCAACAGCTGCTGTTTTGCCGACGGAAGGTGCACACACACGCGCGCGCGTGCTACAAAAAATAAACAGAGATGCAACAAATCTCTTATGCAAAAAAACATATTCTGTACTGCTGATTCCACCCCCAGAGCAGCACASGGCTGAATGTAATCAAGAGTCCTTAAAACTCAGGGTCACAAGTGACAGCTTTTATTTACAGCGCGCAGCAGCCGTCCCAGCGAGCAGATTAACTGCGGCACGGCCAAGGCTGGAGCAGAGAGCGCGGCCGCTGCCGCCTCGCCCGCACCCGAGCAGGCTGCGGCTGCGGGGAGAGCTGCGGGTCTCCGCAGGGTAACAACCAGTGGAAACCCCTCCTGGGCACGTTGGTGCAAACCAGCGGACGTCAAAGCCCAAAACTTCAGAGGAAACGTTCCCTGCGCCCAGCTGCCTGCTCGGGAAGCCCAAAGCTGTGCCGAAGCACCGGGGCTGGCTCCCTCCTCCTCCTCCCACAGCACCTAAGCACGCTTTGCGCCGGGAGGATGCTGGTTTGCTCCCTCTCCTCGGGGCAGCAAGAGAGGAGCGATATCGCTACACGCCTCGGAGAAAACGAAGACAAGCCGCCCTGCTCTGAACTCCGCCAGCAAAGCGCTTCCTCGGGGTTTCATCCCACTGATTAACGCAGAAACCACCTCCCCTGCTAATGCAAAGAAATTCATTAGCACCTCTTCCCAGGGAGAAAAGGCTCATCTTTTATTTTTTTCTTTTATGTTCTTCTCCTTTCAGGTCCAATTAGTACAAAAATCTTAATTCGCCCGACCTGCTCGGGACAGAGCGCGGGGCTGCGAGCACCAGCCRTCGTCGGGGAGGGGGCACGCGGTGGGCTCACGCGGCTCTTTGGTTTCTTGGCTTTGGCAAGACGTTCCTCCTGTTAGTTACCTGCGACAACAAAAGTATCGCTGGCTGCGCAGCTTTAATTTCTGTTGAGGTTTCTGCTGCGTTCCCAAAATTACGGCTCCTTCAGCAGCACCGAGACAAATGGGATTCACACCCCTGAGTAACAAACCTGCTCTTTTCCGGGAGACCCTTCTCCCTGAAACTCCTAACGTCCCAAGTTAGAAAAGCGAGCACGACCTGCCCCGGACGGCCGCTCTGCCTGCGCAGGCAGGACCCGTCCTGCCCTCGCCGGCGGGGACCTGCAGGGAGAGACCCGGCCCCACCACAGCCCCCACCAAGCAGAGGGATCCGCTGAGACCCCCCAGGCCCGGGGAAGATGAGGAGGAAGACCTTGTGCCACGGCTCRGCACAGTCCCGGCCACACCGCGGCTCATGGGAGGGAATAATTAAGCCCCCCGTTATCTAGCAACGGCTGCAAACCCCGAAGGCGATGCCAGCGACCGCGACGCCGGAGGCAGAGAGGGGTTCGCCCCCCAGGAGGCTTTCCCCTCTGAGGGAAGCAGCTCAGTAACTTGGACAGAAGTTTCTGTCGCTCCAAGCGAGCCCCCGGCTCAGACGAAGCCCCCGCCGGCAGCAGGACCCCTTGCCCAGGGCTCTGCACCCGCAGCGGCGGGGGCTCGCCCCAGCAGTGCCCCCCCAGCCAAACCCTCCAGGACTTGGTGCCCCGGCCATGCCGGCACCGCCCCGGCTGAACGGGGAGGGCTGGTGTGTTCCCGAGGAGCTAAAGATGCTCCCCCAGTAAACCCAATTTTCAAAGGAAGGAAAGCCAAAGGACTYGGCATCTCCAAAGCTAGAAGCCAASAGGTACCATCTTGATGCATTTTTTAATACTCYGATCATCTTTATTTCCCTAGTACCAGTGGTTTATTTTCCAAATATAGTTAGATCAACATCCTTCTTTGTTTAAGAGACGATGATAAATATAAACAATGCGAGARGTTCTCCGTAACATGAAACAGTAGGAGGGGAAAAACCTCGGGGGCCATTAGGAATTGTAATGCCAGATTAATTTTAAATGGATTTCTATTCATTTACATTCGCTCAGGCCTACATAATCCATTAGCCACAGCTTTGCGTGTACCTAATGGTTTGACATCCTCGAAAACGAGCGGCTGATCCTGGAGCCCACTGGGACCAGTGGATGGACCGGGAGAGGAGGCGGAGAGCGGCTGGGTGGGCGCGGGGGCTGCCCCCCAGTGCGGCTCCATCCCATCCCAGGGCGCTTCGCAGAGACCAGCCGGCGTCACGAGGAGCGGAGACAGTCCTGAAAACAACAGCAAGAGCCAGGCAGCTCCGTCCCCGCAACGGCCCCAGCCTCTACCCAGGCTCCCGGCAGCTCCCCGCTGCGTCGGCTCCCCCAGCCGAGCAAGGTCCCACGTGCACGGGAGCTCAGCTGCCGCGTGCCCTGGCCTTGGGGAGGTCCCCACGGTGTCCACCGCCAGCGGGGCTCAGCGACCGCCGCAAACCCCACCGAGAAAGCCCGACGCACCGAAATAACCCTCTGTTCTTCCTCAGCACCTCTTGCGCCAGTCCAAGGCGGACGCAGCAAAAACCCAGCGACCGCCTTCCCCAACCACAACTGCTCATGGTCACAGCCTCGCTTGCTCCAGCCAGAAAACCCAATGCCAAATTCTGGGATTACAGAGAAAAGGAGCTGCGATGTGACAGTTTTGTTGTCAGATGGTCACAAATTAAAACCCAAGCCCGCTCTCGCAGCAGAAGCCTCCAGCGTTACCACCCCGCAGCTTCATCTGCATCGTGATGCAAACAGCGAGAGGGGCACAATTACACGGCGCCTGCAAACAGGATTATCTTAATGGAAACGGAGATGTACAATCAAAAAACTATTTCCATGTCCCCCAAAAAATTATGAGTGCCTTACAAAGATGATAATAATGAGTTTTAAGGCATACACATGATCTTCCCTGCTGTATAATCTGCCCATTTCAAACCTATGTAGCTCTAGCAGCTCTATTACAGAAGTAAATTAACCCTAATTTGATTGCGTCTCAGTAGCAGTCATTTCAGTGCTCTAATCAATAAGTCACAGGATTTTATGACTGCCCTTAGTATCAATCATTGCAATCAGTAATAAAACGCTTTTCATTTTAAGAACACCTGAAATACCATGTAATTACCTTTGTGTAAAATTACGGACTCCAATTTACCAACTTCACCAAGCCGCTGCTGCAGCCCGCAGCGTCGCTCTGCACCAAAAGCCTATTTGCAGGAAAGAACATCGCTTGCTTTCTAAAGGCTTTCTCAGCCGTCCTTCATCTCTTCCACTTGTCACTGTACCAGCAAGTTATTATTCACACCCCAGCGAAATCGCAGGTTACAAGAGGCACCCATCTCCCAGAAATCCTCCAAGAAAGGGGGAGATCCAAGACCCTGCTGAGCACAGGCGGTCGGGAAGATGCAACACTGGCACGTGGCATCACCACCAGCTCTTCACCGCACCCACCCATCACCACCACCCCGCCAAAACGGAGCCAAAAGCCATGGCACAGCGAGACGACGCGGCCGGTGCCCCGACAGCAGGGCAGGGAGAGCACAGCCACCGGGCACGGCCCCGGTCCCGGGGGTTGAGCCTCCCCCAGGAGCCTGCGGCACCAGCCAGACGTCTCGGGGGGGGGGGGGGGTGAGCTCGTGGTTTGGGGGAAGCAGATGGTTGGGGAACCGGCGAGGGACAGGGAGCACCTGATCCTGTGCTCAGAGACCCAAGCCAGGCGTGCTGCCGGCTGCTGCTTTGGTAGCGACAGCTCAGAGGAGCCACCGTGGCCTTGGCAGCGTCCGCAGGGCTCCCTCGCTGGCCCTTCACAGCCTGCTGTAAGGTTTTCTTTGAYGTCACCTCTGTAAAGTCACCGTCCCCGTTGCTCTGCTGTCCCACCCCAGGGGTGCCCGCTCCTCAGCCCAGGGTGGCCCCGCTTCACCAGGGGCTGCCTGGACCCTGGTGTTTTGTGTCAGTTCTGTTTGTTTGTTTTTTGTTTTTTTTTTTTTAAAAATAAACCTCTTAAAAACACTGAAACCGACTTAGGGAAATATTTTCACYGGGCAGGCGCTCAGGCCTCAGCAGTTGTTCTTACAGGAATCATCCCCAGGATCCAGAGCAGAGGATGCGCTCGCCCATCCTCGCGCAAAGCGGTACCGCAGAGGCTGCCGCTGCCGTCAGACGGCTGCTCAGCCCCGGCTGGAGCTGACACGGGTCGGGATGACGAGGTTTGAGTCGTTGGAGCAATATTTTGTTACTCCTCTGCAAAAGCTGTCACTCACCTGCCAGACCCTGCGGGCAGGGGCCGAGCAGCCCCCGCCGGGGACGGAGGAGCCCCCAGGCACTTACCCTGAAGTCGATTCCAACCGTGGAAATGAAGCTGCCGGCGAGGAAAGCGCCGTCTTTGAACCGCACCAGCAAGCAGGTTTTGCCGACCCCCGAGTCGCCCACCAGCATCACCTGCAAGGGAGGGAGAGGGGGGACGTTAGACATGGGGTTTYGGGAGGGAAGCCCCACCGCAGCCGTTACCCATCTCCATCCCAAAAGCCCCATCCTGGGAGCAGGCAGCAGATCCCATATTCTCCAGGGGAAAAAACCCCACATCCAAGAGCGACGTCCTCAGAGCCAGGGGAGGGTGGGGGAGAGAAAGGGGGGCCCACAGCGGGATTATTYCCCACCCTGCACCATGTGTGTCCCYGAGCCCTGGCCAAACTCATGACACCTTCCCCCAACCAGTGCTTAACAGATCCCCCGTGGGGGCACAAACACCCCTTGAAAACCAAAAGGTGCTGTCTAGGCGAGGCAGGCTGCGACCCGACGGCTGCGGGACCCCCGCTGCCCCCAGCACACCCACGAAACACCCACACCCTGCCGCACGCGGGGCTTTCTGGGAGGGCACCGCTGCCCTCGGGGAGACTTCACGGGGGCCCCCAGCCATGAGCACCAACTCCAGGGGTGCACCCTGCCCTCTGCGAGCGAACTCCTTCGGCGGGACCCRCGCAGCCTCACGGCCGCCCTCCCAGTCCTCAGCGGGTGCCGAGGGAGCAGCTCCCGGTGCCGTCTGCCTCAGTTTCCCCACCCAGCAGCAGCCCCGGGTGCAGACGGGGCAGGCACCCACCCTGCCGCAAAGAAACCACGGCAGAGCTGAAACCGCTCCCAAACGCAGCTCCCCGAAACCTGTGCTCAAACCACAAGCCCTCCTGAGCCCTCCTGCCCCCCGGGGCTGCCGACCCCGCGCCCTTCGGCAGGACGACAGCTTCCCACCRTCGAGAAATCCCAGACCACGCAGCCGAGCTGCATAAGCAGCTTCTGCACCCGCGCCAAAAGCGCTGCCATTAGCCTTCCGCAAGCCATTAGCCCGTGACCAAATTTAAATGGTTTTAAGAAGGCACTGCCCTGGGTCACACCGAACCCACGCAGGAGCCATCAGAAGCAGCAAACGCCAYCACCGCTCTGCGGCTCAGCCCCCCRCGAGGCGGCAGCAGCCCCGGCCGCAGCCGCAACTTGTTTTGGGGCAGGGGGGCACCACTGGGGAGGGGAGTGGGCAGCCGGGATCCGGCCACGGTGCTCCGTCGCCCACGGTGCACAGCCCCACACCGGGTCTCCCATGGGAGCACCATGCACAGATGGACGCTGAGCTCTGGCACGAGAGGGTTAGGGGAGCCAGCGAGCCCACGGATGTATCTGTGTGAAGCCAAAAGAAGGGGGGGGAAAAAAAGGTCATTTTTAGTACAAAATAGTAGTATTGATYTTTTTAAACTTTCCAGACCTCTGTCCTAGAGCAGGATGACCCTCAAAGGCAGCTTCTCCTGCCCAGCACCGCTGAAGCCGCCGTCGGGGCACGCAGCAGCACCCAGGGCCAGGCTCACGCCAAGGGCTCGGTGATCAGGATCTAGCCCCGTGCCCGGGACTCGCGTTTGGCCACTGTCTCTGGCAGAGCTCGGGAGCCTCAGGAGAGGGGTGAGGGAAAGTGGAAGTTTAATAAACCAGGTTTTTACTGAATATGAAGCAATTTCTTTCTGCCACTGGTTCAAAACCAGCCAGACCACTAGCAGAGGTTTTGGCTACCCGGCACATTTGGGCTTCTCTGAGACCTCCTTTGGCTCATCCCTGTGCCGTGGGGGCAATCCCCAGGGAAAGCCGCAGCCCGGGCATGGAGAGGCGAGCTCAAGAAGCCAAGGACCAGCATGAACACTGAGGTGGCTCCATTTTAGGGAAGCTGTTGAACCATTACTGCAGCTGTATCAGGACCAACCGCCTACCAAAGCAACCAAATTCACTTCTTGAACACCCCCCACCTCCCACGGCGTGTCCCAAGTCTTAATAACACGACGGCCACGCCGATTGCCACGGGCACCGAGCTCTCCGACACGGCGTGCCAAGGTTGGACTGGCCATACCAAACACTGTCTTCTCAAAGCTTAATCCCCTGCGCTCGGCTACAAAGATCTGTGTTAGAAATGCAGCCAGATGGGTCGCGCTGAATTGCAGCCTCAGCCAAAATCGCTAAGCGAGCTCCAAGCTGGGCTTGCATCAGGTCGCATGATGGAGGGGGGGTGCAAATACGTTTGATCTATGACTCGCTCGCCAGAATCCGAAGCAGCGAGAAGAAGCCATCTGAGCCCTTAAAAGAAAGCGCAAGCTGGAGACATTTCAACAGCAGCCAGAGCAGATTCGATGCGACTCAAGGAATACTGTCACCCCGCTTTACAACCGCATTTTTTAGGCTGTTAAAGAGGAACCAGAAGGTTACAATAACTCATCTGAGCAGAAAGCCTTTTGTCACCACTTGCAAAAGTTCCGCAGAAGCAGCCCTGCCGCCGAGGGCTCGGCAGGAGCAGACCCCCGCCGAGCCCGGTCCCGGCCGCCCCGGGAGCCCGCCCGGGGCGGACCCGCCGCCGGAGACCCGAACCGGGCGGCAGCAGCAGAGGAGGGGCGGCATGCCGGGGCTGGGAGGGAGGGAGGGAGAGAGGGATGCCCGCCCGCTCCCGGCCCCCGGGAACTTCTCCGGCTGCTGCGGGGAGGCTGCAGCCAGACCCGCACCCACCGGACCCCGCACCGACACCCCAGCTCCCGCCTCCGCGCCCCTCCCCGCACCCTCCGGCCCCGCACCTTGAAGGCGAGATCGTAGAACTCGCCGCTGCTGCTCAGCGAGGGTCGCCCGGCCGCCGCTCCGCCGTTGCGGGGCAGCTCGGGGGGGGCGGGCGCGGAGCCCCGCGGGGCGGCGG
>JASVER010000008.1:17342645-17477468 GCA_030449065.1 Oceanodroma leucorhoa | reverse complement strand
GCCATGCCATGCCCGTAGGGAGAGATGCCTTTTGGAAATGGAGACACTGGATCACAGCGCAAACATGGCGTCCCCGCGGCGCGGCTGCCCCTCTCGGGCTGGTGCCTGCTCTGCTCCCTGCTGTGCGGGGGGCTGGCGGCGGCCCGGGCGCCCCCGGCCCCCGCCTGCCAGCCCTGCGCCGCCGACTGTACCTGCGCCGGCCCCGCCTGCCTCGTCAACTGCTCTGCCCGCGGGATGGAGCGCCCGGGGACCGGCATCCCGCCCGCCGCCACGGCGCTGTGAGTACCGCGGGGCGCGGCGGGCCGGGGCGGCGGGGCCGGGCCGGGGGCTCTGCTGCGGGCGAGGGCTGGCAGCCTGGCTGCCCGGCAGTTTGATTTGTCCTCCGGTATCTCCTCGAGCKTTGTTTTGCGTTGCGCCGTGATGGAGGTGGGACGCGAGGCGGCAGGGACAAACATGGAGAYATGGCAGAAAGTTTGGCGTGAGGCTGCGGGGTCAGACGCGGGCAGAAGTGGCCCGAGAGAAGGAAAAGGGAAAACAGCGTCAGTCGGTCGGCTGAAGCTCCCAGCTCCCAGCCTGGCACGGCTGCTCGGGCTCGCTAGCTTCACCTGGGGTAGGGCTCGCACGGCTGGGCTGATGGCCCCCAAAGTCACGGCCGTGGGGATGCGCTCGGCTCCGCGCCTGGAGAAGCCTTTTCAGGATTCAGCCCAAACCGGGTCATCTGGTAACGGTGCTCGTGTCTTGCCGAGACTTGGCAAGCCGTGGGGCAGCTGGATRCACCGGTGGGTGAGGTCAGAGACACCCCGGCAGGTACGTTGGGCAAACCGTCGGGTAACATTCCCCGTGGGTACGTCAAAGAGAGCGGGGAGGCGGCTGYGCCAGAGGGACAGGGGGTTTGTGCCGGGAGTTTAATTTCTGAGGTTCTGGGGGAAATCGCAGGAGGAGAGTGGTGTCGGTAAATGAGCAGTTGGATGTGGTTTAAACACTGTTCYCTTAACAGAAATTCAAAAGACTCAATTAACAAGTTTAAATAAAAAATTTCTCCATGAAAGTGCTAGGATGGGATGACAGTTGTGTTTGTGTCCAGATGCTGATCTTGTTGTTTTGGGAAAATCAGTCAGAACGGTATGTCTCTTGGAGGGGTGTTAGAATGGTCCGTATGCTCAGTCACTTAATTAAAGTTACTGTATGACGCAAAAAACAGACTTAGGGGAAAAGTGTTTTTTTTTTTTTAAATTATTTTTGAACCTAAATTTGTTTTCCTTGGGGGGCAACTTTTCTGCTCTTGAGGAGACAAAAGCATTGAATGATTCATGTAGGAGAGATGACGTGGGGCCCGGCACAGTAGAAAAATCTCACATGAACTAATTTCTACTGGTATTTCGATAAGTTAAGGGTCTGCTTTTCTATTTGGATATTCTTAACTAAGTTGCCACTTTTTAGTGTCAATATAGATTAAGAGATATTGCAGAAGTTGCAAAGTACCACAGTAAACATTAGGTTGTAGGTCAGCAAGATACATCTAGACTAACTTCAGGAAAAGGTGCGCGTCTCTAAATCCAGCAGACAAGGTGTTTTCCAACTGTCTTCTTACAAGATACATTTAGACTTTTCCAAACAAACTAGCCGTTGTTTGTTGCAGAAAGTCCCTAACTGGGAAAAACTGATTTTTATTAAGGGGTTTCTGACGCTGCGTTATCTGTTGTCAGTTAGACACGGGGATCTACAGCTCTGGAGGGTGAATGTGACGTTGTGACAGAGGTGGAACGTGCCAGCGCTTCGCTGGTCACTTGTAGAGCAGCCTTCTGAAGACTGTGATGATAAGTCCTTCATTTGGCTTTTTAAGGATTTGGGGTTATTACAGTGTGTTTCTAGGATTATTAATTTTGGTAGTAAGTGTTTGAGACTGTTTATATTATTGTTGTTCAGAGGCGTTGAGTTGTAAAAGCTCCCAGAACGTTTTGGATTAGGTCCTATTATGCAATGACAAATTGAAGTTGGACATAAAGCTCTTGCAGGTCAACAAAACAAAGTGCCCGGAATGTGGGAAGAGGAAATCTGCTAAAGCAAATGGACTGAAACGGAAGGATAGTGTTACTGACATCTTCCTCTGATTTCGATGGAGAAATGTTTGTTTACGGCACTGTTGAGAGCAGTGCGGTAAGGGGAAGAGCTTTGCTCTGCTGAGGGATGATTGTCTTCGGAATTCAGAGTGTAGAGTCATCTTTGTCAGCCAGCAGATCATCTTGTGTGTACAGTCAGGACTCAGCTGAAAAAGTGTGTGCTGGTAATGTTCTGATGACTGGTATAAGATGTGCTGAAGCGGTCTGCTGTGGCACGTGGATTTCCTTTGGGGAGAAGTTTACTGCCCTGTTTGACCTCCTGATGATGGGAAGGAAGGCATGTGTACTTACGTTGTCATTATAACCATGAAAGATTTACGGATTCATTTCTGTCGGGATGAGAGGGACTCTGGCTCGTGACACAGTGAAGTTATGCAAGCGGTTTTCTCTATTCATTTCGTGTTCCCTTTATTGAACACTGACAGATAAAGTAAATAATGCTTTTAATGATTTGCTGTCTGTTCTCTCATTAGAGGAAAGCATTTTTTTAATATCTCAACAAAACATTTTTTTTATTAGTCTGAAATGAAAACAGCCTTTAAGAAGGCCGAGTTCAGAAAATTACCAGCACCRAAGCTCCCTGATAGTGCAGCAGGTGTGTGCTTGCAGTTACACTCAGCAAATGTGATACCGTACCTCTAGCTGTAGAAGTAAGGCCTAGGAAGTGAATTCCTCTCGTATCTGACGTTACAGACGTMGCAACTTTGAAGAAATAAATGCCAGCCTAGGCAGCACTGTTACTAGGAGTACAGAAGAAATGCCCCATCCAAAGAATCACTAAGGAAATAAGCTCTGCTGCTTGCAGACGCTACATACCTAGCTGGAAGCAGTCTCCAGGCAGACTGAATGGGAATATTGGCCCCCTCCCATCGACAGAGTCAGGTTCTTGAAAWGTAACGCAAAGTCTGGCTGGAATCAAGAGAAAAGTCTGTTTTTCCAAATAATCTGCAGTGCAYAACTTAAAAAACTGTACTTCAAGAGCAACACACTTCAAGTGGCAGCATTTGCACCTCCGAGTTTCTCCGTCTGAGAAATGCTCTGATCTGATCTCCTTTCAAGTGCTCTGCTTGCAGGGCTACTGGATTTTGTTCGCATTTGCTTTGAGACTTAGCTGTTTCATGAGCTGGTATCACTGCTTTCATTCCTCAACTGGAAATAAACCTTGTAAAGGTTTTCTGACTTGCCTTTGCAAATATTGACTATTTCTGATACATCTTTATTATCGTGGTACTTTTGAAAYGGAGATTAGAGTCTCGATTTATAAGACTAGAGTTGAAACTCCMTTATTTTTCCTTCATTAATGTGGAATACTTTTTGTGGATGGGTAAGAAGGAGAAGGTGAAAATACCAGAGGACCTCTGCTATCACCAGACTCCTGCAGAAGCAGAAGCTTTGCAGATTCGGGGGCCATAACTTTCATCCAAAACCCAGCGGGGTTTTTTGTGGATTTGGCAGTGAGCCCTGGGGTTACACTGCCTAGCCGGTGACTTCACCTAAGCAAACCTTCTTAAAATAAACAGATTTTATGATTCAGGAACCTACAGTCTGTGATATTTAAAATTTCAAGAGTTGGCAACGATCGGTAGATTTTGGTATGGTTATATGATGCAGTAAAAGCCTTTTCAAGGCTCAAGATGTCTTCAAAAGCTATCAGGGGAAAAAAATCCAATTAAAACTAAAATCTTATTCAGATAGAACCACAAGCAGTAGTGTGTCTGTACAGTAGTGTCCAGTCCACAAAGGCAAAATAGCTTTACTTCTGTTCCTAGAAAAAACTTAAACAGCCTGGAATGTCATTCTTATAAGAAGCTGTATCCCGAGCGAAAACAAGGCTGTGTTTCTCTTTTTTAAGAAATTTTGGAGGGGAAAAAGGYCCAAATGAGGTGCTAGATAAATATTTTTCAAACGAGATTCATTCAGCCTATGGAAGGGACCAATCACATAAGCAAATTGTAACTATAGTTTAAGCACCAAACAAGGAGGCAATTCTGTATTATTCTATCTAACGCTCTGGTGTTAGTGAAGTGTCACCATAACGCCATTACAGCAATGGCACGAGCAGAAGGTCTGGGTTGTTTATTGTGCTCCTTCCTAAAGCTTCAGAGAAATTTGAGTGCTGTTCCCATGAGTGAGAAACTCGCCCTTTCTAAATTTAAAACTTTGGCTTTCTTTGGTGGTGTTTAAAAATGTACTAACAAAAATGTCCTGCTAGGTAAGAARAGGCATCCCCCAGAGAAGTGGTGTTTGAAGGCGTTCCTGCTCCGTGGCAAATGTTGCAATTAAAAAATCCCGTGCAGCATCAAGGAGTCTCACTTCCTTTAAATGCCCAGCATTTAAAGATTTTGCGATCTGCAGTTTGGTGCAGCCAAATCTACAAACCCCGGTAGTGACAGAAAACCACACACTGAGAAACCATAGCTAAAAATCTCGCAGCCCCACTGGGCAGGGGGAAGACCTGCTGCCTGAATGCCCGCTCCTGACCCTTGTCAGATGTCAGTGGGAAGGAAGACCGCGGCTCTGCTCACCTCATCTTTTGGGGTTCCTTTGACACCTGGTGTATTTTTTACCAAGTATTGTTTGCATTGATTTTTCTGTGTATTTCCTGCAATTTTCAAGTTTACTGGTGGTGTCTTTCTGTGTGTGGCTTTTTCCCTGTTGGACTGAAAGTGTGGGCCTGATCCTGCTCTTCTGCTGGCAAGCCCCCGCCAGGTCTCTCTTGCGTTTCACCCAACTGCTTTCATTTTGCTCTCAGAGAGGGGTTTCAAAAAGAAAATCAATCAGAAGGTAGGGTGAAATGGACTCATATGGTTTGTTAATGCTTCTCTCCCTGTTTACCATTTAATGGGATTTCTTGTTTTATCTCTTGTCATGCCGCAGTTTCCACACTGTGGTTTCCATAATGCATTTCTGCGTCATCCTTTCTTAATTTCGTCAAGCTTTGTTGTCCTTTGATTGATCRTTGCAGTTCAGCTTGATTTTGTATCTTGTCTCTTATTTACCCCATATGTCCCCAAACATTTCTCTGAGTTGTAATAAGTGACTAAGAAAGTGAGCAGGGGTGAAGGAGGACAGCTCAGGAGCAAAAACATGCTTTCCAGTGCCAGGATGGAGCGGGCTGGGAGCTGCACAGACAGAGGTGCTTGCTCTTACTGTGAGGAGAGTGCACGGGGGAGCGTGGAGGACACGGCACTTGTGAAATAGTCCCTCCATAGCCGACAGCACGATTTAGGCAGCTGCTGTCAGGCTCAAAGAGAAAATTTCTGTCTCTTCCACAGTGGAAAGTTGGCAGCTCTGCTCGTGGGCTGCGCTTAACGGCGCTATTGCTATTCAGAGGAACGGCTGCTACCCCACATCAGCCCACCTTTCTGTCCAGGCTTTGCTGAGATCGGGCTTAAAGGCTGGAAAGCTACAGCGACTGCCGGGCTGCAGAGCTACCGACCGCGCTCCCCTTGCAGCTTCTGCCACCTCCACGAACATGCTCTGCTGAAGGTCACTGCCTGTCCCAACAGGAGGGTGAGGGCTTCAAATCAGACCTCCCCGGCCCTTATTTCTTAACCTGCCTTTGCAGTAAAGAATGAGCTTGTTTTTCATATCGAAGGACCGTTGTTTACTTAGACACTGAAGCTAAGTTGGCATCTCTGCCAAAACTAAAAATGTCGAATTGAAATATAACGTTAGTTTTTGCTTTGCAAAGAGCACAAAAAGCAAAAAACATGTGATTACAGCCATTCCCATTTTTTTAAGGGATAACTATCATCAGGAAGAGCATCAACAACATGCAAGTTGACCATCTGTAGCATTTGCGGCTTATTATAGGAACCATGACCAGTAAATGGATTCTGTCCTCGCTTTCCGGCTCCTCCCTTTCCCTCAAAATATTGCATCCGTTTTGATGATGTGCTAGCACTGGATTTAAACAGAGATAATCAAAACAAAATGTAATATTCTTCAGTCACTGTTTCTGCCAGTCTAACAGTAAAAATAGTTCCCCTCAGGTTAGGAATGAGTACATCTCTTTGGCTTCCTGGCATCAGGCCTAATAAAAAGTTTAATAAGCTGAGCTCAGAGTCAGAAGTTTCAGATGTGGCATACGGTCTTGTGTTATTCTGTTTAATCCAGCGTCATTTTTAATTTAATTAGCAACCCGCATTAAGATAATGTGATGCACTGGTTTGGTAACTACTTGATGGAAGGAAATGACGATGTTCGCTTTGTGGTAACGAATCTCCCCCCTACGGCATTTTTCAGTCGCGGTGCATGTGTGTTAACCGCGTGGCCCGGCTTTACCTCCAGTCTGGGGTCTACGGGCTGCCCTCCGGCAGCGTGGTGTTGGGAGACGATGGGGCTCTCTCCTCCCGCTGCAGAAGTGCTGGCATATGCTCTTGAGCATCACCAGGAGAAGGCTGCACTCACTCTGGCAGCAGACACCGTCTGCAGCAGCTCTTGCTTTTGACGAGCCTGCGGGACGATCTGTAGTGACATGAATTCTGGATCCAAGCCAGCCTGTTCTATTCATTTGAAGTTGTACCTGCRCACCATACCATGCCCTTTTTACTTCTAGCGACGGCTGGGCAGCTTTTATTCTGCCCGCCTGTAGAGACAGCTCCTTGTATCAAGAAACACATTTGCCTCTGCGCAATACTATTTTGCATGTCTGTGATGAAGTCATGAAGTCTAATCACTGGTTTGAAACTCAGATTTCCAGGGTGGAGTTCGTAGCCCTGGCTAGAGCCTGTGCCCACCTCGTTGGACAGACATCGCTAATGGTACTTGCAGGTCCCCAGCAATGGCTTCTTCACAACTCTTGCAACATCCCCTGGCAGTACCTTGGCCCTGGCTGCCGCGGGATCTGTGCTGCGCTGGGCTCCTCTAGCAAAGMAGGAGGACTTCTGCAAATCCAGAAGCAAAAGAGCAGTTTTCCCTGCAGCTTTGGTTRAGGCAGACAGTGAAGCCTCTCCTTCCTCTCCCTGGTGTGGGGGCTTGTCTGGGATTCTGTAAACACCTTTCCCTGCTCGGTCATGGGGCACGGATCGTGCTGGGAATGGGTTAAATAGGTTCTGCTTCAGCAAATGTTTCATCGTCAGGGAGAGGTGGGAGTGGCTCTAAAAAGAGGATCTAGGGTGTGGGTTGAGTCCTCCTGAGGGAGGAACCCGAGGAACAGCTAAGCCTGGGAAAGCCAGAGCCCAGACGAATTGTGTTGGCCAAAGTTGTTAGTTTCTCTCTCAAAGCCACGCCTCGGGAAGGGGGTGGAGTGAGTCCGGCCCCAAGCGTGCGGRTTTTGTTGTAGGTCAGGTTGGTGATAGCATCTGTGTCGAGTCCCACCAGGGACGGTGTGTGGARGCTGCGTGTGATTCTTGCTGCATTGCAAACAGACCCAAGGTGGTTAGCTGGCGGGTGGTGGGAATGGGCTGTGAACACACAACTGTGAGTCGAGGGGATGCRTCTCTTACCTTGTTGCAAGGATGTGAGCACATAGGTCCCTCTAATAGCTGAAAAAAACCCCATGATCGTTCTTTTTTGTGTATTTATTTTTGTAGGGCAACCTTGTGTTGCTTGAAAGAGCACTACAGAAGTGGCTATTTTTATACTTTTCTATTCATGTGCTTGCCTCACAGCTGGGCTGGTTGTGTTTTAGGGGTGGAATACAGCTTAGCCTTTCCAGAAAAAAACATGTTTCAGCTCCTGTCTCCACCGCCGATGCTCCCATATGCCACATTTCCAATAGCAGGACATCAGTGSTGGCACACAGGCCCTGGACTGTGCAGGGGGGAGGCCCTGTGGGGCTCTTCGGCTCTCCAGTGTCTGTTTATGGAGCTGTCAGGAGAGCTGGCCACACGAGCGTTAACTTCGAGGGGAAGCACATGGCTCCTCGTCAGCACCTGCATGAAGCCCAGTGCCGGCACCCCGGCGTCTCGCTGGCAGCGGAGACCGGCGCGCTGTCAGTATGGGAATGTTCACGAGTTTTGCCTCATGGGTTGCTTCTGTGCTATTGCTTAATGGCTTTCACACGCAGAGGCTGCGTAGCTGTTTGCGAGCGGAGAGAACCATCTGAGCCACACTCTTCAGCCAGKGCCAGGCAGTCCGTGGGGTGATAAGAATAAGAATCATGGGCCCCATCCTGCGATGCGTGCTCACAGCACAGACCGTGTCTGCTGTATTTCCTCTCCTGGAGATATTTGTGACTTTCTCCAGTTCAAGCAAGTAAAACTTTTCATACAAAAGGATTCTAACACGAAGCACAGAATAGTCTTTGTASAGAAGACTATCAGCAGAGTAGGAAACACTTATGATTATGTTTTTAGGCAGAATAAACCTGTATAAAGTAGGGGGTTAGAGTAGAGTAGAGTAGCTTAGAGAGCTAAGGGAACAGTTGGAAAACGCGATGAGGTGCAGAGTAGAGAGTCTCCAAGAAAAATGTTGCAGCCACATTCCCTCCACTTAGCTATGTTTTTTACTACCGTGAACACCTCTGTTTAAGCTGCATTTCTTCATCAGAAAGAGGAGTGGGACAGGGTTTTTGGGACAGTGTCTTACCTYGTCACCCACAGCCAGATGCTTGCACAGGAGTGTTGTGAAGCCCTTGTGAARGGGTCTGTGCTCTGCCTGAGCCTGTGCAGTCAGCATCGTGTGCTGTCTGGAGTGCGGAGCTGGCCCTCGGCAGAGAGTTGTGTTTCACCCCTCCCCAGATGAAAAGGATTGGAAAGCCTTCTGGAAAGAGTGAGTTTTCAAAAGGAGGAGTTTGGATATGGAAAGAGCAATCAACTGGCACCTTTAATATTTTGTATTGCTGCACCATCTCTGGGATCTCATAGTTTAGGCACAGTGCAGACACAGCAAAGAGACAAGACCTGCAGGTGGTCCAAGCAATCCTGCAGAAGCATAAGCTTGGAATATGGGCACTTGCCTTTGAGGTGTTAGCAGAGCTGCTGCCATTCCAGCCTCATAAATGATTCCAGCAGGCCACATAATGACTCTTCAGTGATTTGTGTCATGAAACTACCCTTGCGTATAAGCGTAGCACAATTAAAAAGAAATCTTCTCCTATTTCCTAAAACAAAACAACGCACTCATCTGAAATACGATGCAGGGTGATTCCCYGGGAGAAGAGTATCCATTGGAAAATATCTTGGCTCCCGACCAACCCTCTGTAAAGCAGTTGCAGAGGGCGGCTCGTTATTGCTACCTGGGTGATTTTCTAGAAGAGGGCTGTTACATAAGCAACAAGTTGGTGAAGCCGTTAGTCAGGATCCCTTCTCAGCTACTTCACTACGTGGTAAAAAAAAGGTTCCCTGTCCTCCCGGACAGAGGAGGYGACTGCAAGTGGAGAGCCACTGAAATGAACAGAGTGATGCTGGCCAGAGATTCATAAGTAATGAATTAAATCTGTGCAGATCAAAGGTTTCTATCAGAGTGTGGGAACGTTATTTTACTCCTACAGAGGGAAAACATGAAGTGACTGGCTTTATGAACTAAACTCTGCCTAGATTTGCAACCCCTGATTGCATGGATCAGTGCAAAGTTTGTATCAGAAGTCTTAAAAAATTTAGTGTAGACAAAACGGAGGTGGTAAGACAAAAGCTAGAAGAGGCCAAGGGTTAGACTCTGTTAGTCTTTCAGTTGCGTTAAGAAAATTYGCTGTAGCTAATATATGTGGTGGATTGGGTTCATACCAGAAGTAAGTAATGGCTTTACTTAAGAAAAAAAAAGAAAGCTGCTGCCCCTTTGTGCAGTAAAGCTGTTATAGGGCATAGCACATATTAGGACAGCACCATGGAAACAAAGCTTAAGCTGTCTGGGTGGTACTCGAGGCCCTGCTAGACTGACACAACACAATTCCAAAGTTTTAATTTAGAGAGAAGACACACCCCATTTTTTGCAGGGAGTGCCAGGAGCATCACTGGTTCTTGAATCTGTGTTTCATACAACACAAAATAACTTCAATAGCCCAACRGCCAGACCCTGCACTCCGAGACCCTTGGCCCTCACCGCTGCCCCTGTTGTCACTCATTGCATCCAGCAATTAACCATTTCTTGAAAAGCTTTCTGCCTTTCCAGTCCTTGCAGGAGAGTAAACTGTTAAGGTAGCAATGTCACTATCCTTGGACAAATTAGTTTCTGATTACACAGGCACAGATTGCATCTGACACAGCCACCAATTYAAGTTGCATTACCTTGGATTTGCCTTGTGCTGAGTGTAGTGACCCATGTTATGCAGCCAGTCAGATTGGAGTATTACTCTCTGCAGCATTTAAAGGGTTAATTACAGCTAGCCATCAGATCTCTAAAACAAGCCGGCAAAGCCCACTGCTGCATTCTGTCTTCCCGTGGATTAGCTGTGACGCATCCAAGCCCRTAACTTCAGAGAGAACTGGGAGAGGAGACTGAGTTTGGAAATTAATCTCCAACACCCCTGCTCCCACAGGATGCAAAGCTTCCCCTGAAGTAGATGCRCTCTCTAGATGCTTGGGAAAGACATTTCATAAGTCGTCGGAGAGTCCTGGATCTTTTGAGGGCATGCAGCCCTACTCCAGATCCTCTCCTCTTGCAGGTGACTGGTCTGATCAGCAACATGGAGCACCTTTTTCTCCCTGTGCACRCTGACCACAACTCCTGTTCATTCCCCTCGAGAGAGGAAGTGGCAGTGGAGCCAGTGTCGTGTTTATTGGCTTTCCWTGCAGTTCCTGGAAGTTGCTAAATTCTGCGGCAGCCATGGAGGCGGTGTACAGCGTGCTTAAGGCCAGGATTTGCTTCCCCCTCTGTCCTTCTCCACTCCACAATCAGGGAATTGAAGTGCATACCTTAGTTTGGGAAGAAAGCCGAGCTACTGGGGGCAGTGTTGTCTAACAGCTGGAACACAGAGGGGAAAGCGGGACTTCTTGATTTTGTTTTCAGTTCTGACCCTGGTTGTGTGGGCTGGGCTGTCATTGATTCATCTGCACTCAGTCTCCCCTGTCTGAGCAATGGGGCTGGTGCTTCCTTGCCTCGCGGGAGTATTGTAGTGGTTATTTACGGGAATGAAATGCTTGTGGAGGGCTTAAATGCTAGGCTGCTGGATAAATGCCCTGGATTTCTAATTCCTACTTGCTTGGTGCTCTGCCATCCTCGTGAGAAGGCAGCAAAACATTATCCTATACCAGCTCTTGGGAAACTGAATCTTCGTTCTGAGTAAGGTAAATGGCAGGGCAGCAAAACATACACGCGTACTCGTTTTGACCGGCTTTTTGATAACCTTGGTCCTGCCTTCCTGCCCCTGCTTGTGCTTCAACCCCTTCCTGCCATCATCCTCTGAACTAAACAGATAACCTTGTGCTTCGCTGGTACGTACTGTGTGGCAGGTACTGGAGCCAGCAGGATCTCACTGCGCTGTCATAGCTGGAGAACCATTTGTTTTTCTTTTAAAGCATCTGAAAAAAGAAAAGTTTTGTTTTCTGCCCAACTTTATTATTTGTTTCAAGGCAGTGCCATCAGCTTCCCAAACAGAGACATCCCAGCCCCAAATGGGAGGCCAGCGCTCACTTCAGCCCAGGGCACCAGCTCCTGAGAGGAACGTGGCTGCTCCCTGTGGGCTCCTCGGGGCAGAAGGACATGGGGCTGGGAGCGTTTTCCTCACCAGGAGCAGCCTGGGGAAAGGAATTGTGTAGCCGCGGGCTGTGGGTACAGAGATGGGTGTGCGAGTCCAGAGCCCTGCTGCTGGGACAGGACGGCCTGCGCCCCCACAGCAGGGCTGCAGCCATGCCGGTGGGCCTCGCCCCCCTTGGCGGAGAGCGAGGACTGGRGTGGCTCTCCAGTGCTGCCAGCACTTCCACGCTTTCTCCCTCAGCCAGCAACCATTTTACCTCAGCCAGGTGCCAGTTTACCTCAGCCAGGAACCATTTTACTTTAACCAGGYRCCACTTTACCTCAGCCAGGCGCCATTTTACTTYAACCAGGYGCCACTTTACCTCAGCCAGGCGCCATTTTACTTYAACCAGGCGCCACTTTACCTCAGCCAGGCGCCATTTTAATCTCACCGGCTGCCATCTTACCCCAGCTGTGGGGCAGCTTCTGCTTTCTTGTGCCATCTACCCCCCCCAAGGTCAGCCAGCCCGCAGCTCAGGGGATCTGGCAGGCAGGTCTCTGTGGTGTTAGCAGTCCAACCCCGTTTCTCGGCCCCAGGCAGCCTTCACCCAGCAGGCCTGTAGCAGGCAGCCTGTCGCAGTCACTGTGGCACCGCGGGGCCCATCATGGCGCTCGGCAGCAGCGTGGTCTCGCAGGTGGGCCCTCTGGAAACGCAGGGTTTTGTCTGGGCTTGGGCRAACCCCTGCACATCCATCTCCTTTCCTGCCTTGCACCTCTGCTGTCTCTGCGGGCTCTGCACGGTCAGCACCCCTTGGGCACCCAGGGCCTTGGCGCTGCACGTGCCTCRCGGCGAGGCTGGGCTCAGCCGCGGGGAAGGGGTGCCATGAGCTGCCCCACGGCCCGGGCTGGGMGCCCCGCGGGGCTGAGCCGGCTGCCCTGCCTCGGGGCTGCAGAGCTGGGCCTGCTGACACCGCCGCGGTGCGGGTTCAGGATCAGGCAGTCGGTAGCTCTTGGCTGTAGCGCGTGCTACAAGATCCCTGCTGTTAGTTGTTTGTTTAATGATGGCTGATTAGAGGGAGAGGAGACTGGCCCTTTCCTCCTCCTTAGGGGGTGCGTTTCGGTATTCTGACTGGGAGTTTGAGGATGTCTTGATCCTCTGCCTAATCAAACTCGGTGCAGGGCACGAAGAGCCATGTCTCCACTGCGCTGCTGCCACTGCAGCCTGGAGCACGGCCTTCCAGAGGGAGGGGTTCTGTCTTTTACAATACAAAACACATTTCAGCAGCAGCATTTTTTTTTCTTTATTGAATCTAGAGCAAAAAAGCCCTCAGCAGGAGCTTGAACTTACTGTTGGGATGAGACACAGGCCTGTGGCAGGGATGGGTCCCAATTCTCCTTCTGGCTGCAACTCAACTTTTACACTTGTTTCTTTTAACTTCTTGGGGTCCTAATTCTTGCGGGCTCACCGGGTGTCTGGCAGTAGCGAAGCCATCGTTGGCCATCTRTGGGGAAGATAAGAGTTTAAATCAGTGGCGGCGTGGGTGGCAGAGGATCAGCACGGGGGCAAGTGTGAGTGTCTGGTGTGACCATGAGAACAGTCCCRTCAGATTTATACTACTGAATTAATCTACGGAATTAAAGAGCATGGGAGACTTGTGTTGTTTTACTCTGTTTCTGTGCAGGCCACAGAAAGATGAGAGTCTTGGCATTGCAGCATCAGGTCCTGGCTTCTGCAGAGGAGTGTTTTAATCCTTCCCACCTATCCTTTCAGATCCACCATGTTGTGCTGAGCAAGGACTGCTCTTAAATCCCACTTGGCCATCAGTATGCGCAGGCCATGAAATACCCTGTGTGTCGTACTGCAAGAACAGGTTTCTGCRTCTTGGGATGCTGGGAATCCATGTATTTCAGGTCTCAATATACAGTTTTAGCTGGTGTCTCCCTGTCCTGAGCGTGCACCGTGAGGGTCCTGGTGTTGAACATCTGAGCAGACACCTGCTGTGGTGCATGGGCTGAGGTTGCACGRGTGGCTCAGCACCACTAGTTGATGAAACCCAGGCATGGCAGTGGGAGCACTCACGTGTTGCTCTCCATGCCAGGGACTTTGGTGACAGGCTGTGGTGGTAAGTGGCTTTCAGCAGATGCCTGTAAAATTGTACAGTCTTCCTTCTCCTAGCGGGACAAATTATGAACTTTTAATGTTGGACCCAAAGACTTTCTGTCCTGACAGCAGAGTGGGACTTTCAGGCCTCTTGCCTACTGCTAGTCATGGTGTGATGAAGAAGAAGCTGGGGAGTAAATTCCTGACATATCAGCAGTGCTGTCATCTTTTTGTATGTAAAGGTACCAAAAAGCCCAATTTAAAATGCAGAGATTCAGTTGTATCTCTATTGCATGGTACCATGCTATGGGTGGGTTTGCAGAAAAGACCCAAAGCTCTAGGAATTGTTTTTTGTATGTGTTCTGCTGTGAGCCCTGGGCAGGATTGGGACCTCGTAGTGCCGTGTGCTGTACAYAAGCATACTGAAAACAGACCTTATCCTCAGGATCTTGCAATAAAAATAGACAAGGCAAAAGAAAAAGGAAATCTTCCTGGTTTTTCGGCSGGGTAAGGCTGTAAAAGCTTTATGCTCATAGAGAGTAAGGGAGTTGCCTGAGGTCATACAGGGAGTTTGTGTCCAAGCCCGGCACTCTGCCCTCCCAACCTTCTGGGGTGCAGCTGASTGTGATAAACACGTGGGCTTGCACGCGGGGCCGATCTGACATGAAGACCTTGCAGTGTGAGGTGACTTGCTGGGGGTGCACATGCATCTGGCTGCCGCTGGTCTGTAGCATCTTCAGACTGGCAGAGCTGCATTCGCTGTCTTGTCCTAGTCCCAAAGGCAGCACAGCATGGCTTAGATGCGGTTCATTTCGGAGTGGGGAGAGCAACACCTTGTCATCATACCCTTTCGCTGCCTTGTMAAGAGCTGTCCTCGCAGCAGCCCCTGCTCCCGGTGTGCACGGAGGTCCTGCCTCTGCAGGCCTGTGTAGAGACCGTTCCTCCATGGTGACCTCCAGGAAGCAGGATTCATGTAGGTAAATTTGGTRTGACAAGAGGAACAACATTTCATCATGAATTTGTACCGGGGTTCTGGATTAATCATTACTGCACTTAATGTGTTTTAACTCAGAGCTAGAACCATCCGCATCACCTGACCACTCTGCAAGCAAAACCAATGGGGTATCAGATTTTGGCATGGCTTTGCTACCCGGAACTGGGGTTTCTGCGAGGCATGAGGGAATGGAGAGCAATGGTTAATAGGTAGGATGGAGTTAATCATTCACCGAATTCCTTAGCTACAAACTCTCCTCAGTAATTTTTTTTGGTGCATTGCTGGAAAGGAAATCGGGGTATGTGAAGCAAAACCATACTTAACAAGTCACAGTAGCCCTGGTGTGTGCAGGATTTCTTGCCTTTTGCTGAGGGTGGAGCTCCCCTGTGGCAGGAGATGCTTGAATAACCTGATAGAGCTGAGCAGTGCTGGGAAATTTGATATATCTGCACCTTTCACTTTGGATGCCTGGGCCAGAGATTGAGGAAGGAAATGGCTGGCCTTTCACCTGCCTGAGACCCAAGGCAAAGATCTGTATTTTTCTTGCAGCAGCCAGYGGCATCACCAACACCTCAAACAAAGCGGGAAAACTTATCTTAATTAATAAAATAGCGAGGATGCAATTACTTACAAGAGTTGGCCAAAATATGTCAGCTGCCTCTCATAAATCTTGAGATTAAAAATAAACCAAAAAAGGCCTTCTGGGTTTTGAGCCTGAAGTCCCTTGTAGGAGACATTTGGAGGCATCTGTACTTCTCGGTAAGGAGGTGCAGAGGAAAAAAAAGACTTCAGCAAAATAAAAGGAAGGACAAAAGTAGAGGTTATCGTTTAATGTCATGATTCCAGGAGACAGCTGTAGGGAACCCACCACTTCTCTTATGGCAAGGCTGAGTATATCTTGTAATTCCCTTTTTGGGGTAAAAGTGGGTCATCTAGAGCCATGTACCATGGGACGAGATACAGGAGTTGGTTGGGATTCAAGTGAGGTTGATACAGGCTTTGAGGTTGCTAAAGAGGCAGCTGAAATCTTGAGGCAGCTGAAATCATTTTTAGACGATTTATCATGTGATCAGGTGGATCAGGTATATGACATTTCTGCTGTTTAGAGGTAAATATTTAATCTGTAAGTAACCCAAGGCTGAACTGAATACTGTGCCAGACGGAGGTAGCCTTCGATCCAGGAGTCTGAGTCTGCCTTCTACTTCCTCCCAGCCCTGAGTCACCTCCCAAACACCRCTCAGACCTTGAGAAATTTTGTCCCTGAGCTTCTGGCCTTTGCMTCTTCCTGAGGCAAAGGAGTGTTAGTAGGGTTGGGGATGGTGGTTACAGGGTGGTTGCAGAGTTGGGGGTGTGATGTGCTCAACTGTGACGGATCTGCTGTCTTCCTCGGGAGTGCTGACTGGACCCGAGAGGTGTGACTGWAGTTGGGACCTGCAGGTTCAGGATGTATTTAGTGGGTAGCATTAAATTCAATTACTGTGAAGTATTTAATGGGAAGGGCAAGTTCCTCCAGCTCCCTCTTTGATATCAGAGGTCTCTTCCGTTCCTCCAGCCTCACCTTCTCCACATGCTCAACAGGGATATCTTACCAATATTTTTCTTATGCCTTCTCAGAACTCCAGTGAAAAATTGTGACTTGAAGCCTGATTCTGATCTCATAGCGAAGATCACAGTGTTGTTCAGCTGAGTACTGTAAACCCACGCCAGGAGTGCATAGGTGGGAGAGCAGATTCAGACTTTTTCTTGTGCTGGTGGAGTTTGTGAGCCTTTGAATGCCAAGTCTAACGGCTCGTGCCAGGCCCTGGGGTGTCTGCACATAATAGACGTGGACGGATTGCTTGTGTAGCTGATGGTTTCCAATTTGAAACTACAACCCCTAATTGCTCACTGTAAGTTACCGGGACTCCCCACGTGGAATCTCATTAGACAGTGTAGTTAATGGGAGAGCAGAGGGAGCATTTTAAAGTGTGTTTGATGATATGTTGAACTAAGGAAGATTTGTCTGAGAGTACGGATGCCATTAGATGGGGAAATCTTGCTGTAGTTCTATTTCCCACTTAGGAGCCAGCAGTTGTAGGGTTGGGGCTGTTTTTACATCAAGAAAGGTAGGTTATTACAAGAAAAGTATGGATTAAATTTACTGACAGTTTCTTGCACGGCTTTTTTTGAGACTTTTAAAATCCCAGGTAGGATGAGCATGCTGACTTYCCAGGATCCTCTGGGAGCTGCTGTTGTGCAGGGAGGGGCTCCTGGAACCGGCTCTGTGGTTGCATTTCTTGGGAAGTCRCTCCCGTTTCTCTCCATGCCGTTAGTGATGTTCCCAACCCATTTTGACCCCTCCGTTAAGATGAAGCCACAGTCTGGCAAGGAGGGGAGAGGTCATGGAGGAAGAATTCTGTAATCACCCGAATCCACGGTCCAGGGACATCCCAGTTGAGAAAGACTTTTCCTGGTAGGCRGAAGTGTTGGTTCCACAGGGTGTTCATGAACCACTGCCTGCCTCCTGCTTTCTGGGCCTGTCTCTGTCCRTGCTCCCAGATTCTGGCCAGTTAAGTGCGTGCAGTCAACCAGAGTCTGCTGGTCACTTTTCAGAAAAAAAAAAAGAAAAGAGGTGGGGGGCAAAAATGCCCAACCTCTTGGAAGCACAGGATAAAATGCTGCTTTCAGGAGCATTGGTGCAAATGCAGAACAGCCTAGCTAAGTCAGGAGAGGTCCTGCAGCTCTTTGCTGAGGGCTGAAGCTAGCCTTGTGGGAACAGTCACCGTCCTCCTTTAACTTCTGTAGCAGCGACCTGTAGCTCTTCATCTTTTCCTTCTKCCATTCTGTTTTACTCGGCCACATCAGTTGCAGTTGCCCTTTGTCTAAGAAAATGTCATATTTGCACATTGCTTTTGACCACTGAGTCAGGGAATGCAGCAGCTTGTCCCTACACCTCTTCAATCACAGATTTGCTGGTGAACTCTTATCCCTGCTCTGCGCACGTCCAGCACACTGTTTATCACTCACCTGTTACTCTGCTGCTCTGTTCTGCTCTCCTGTCTGCTATGACAGGCAGATGGAGCCAAAAAAAGCCAAGTGAGAATGAAAAATAACCCAGTTGGTGTTAGTCATGCTGCAGAACGCGTTAGCAGTTCAACAATGGCCTTAAACACCTAGTGGGATCCAATTTAAACCCATAAAAGTGAGGAAGTCCGGACTTGGAGCCTGTTCTTCTACCTGTATAAGCAGCCATGCGTGTAGKAGCTGTGGCACAAGCAGGCTAGGAAGGCGTTGGGATTTTTTTTTACTCCGTTAAACAGCTGTCATTTTTTCCAGGGATTTGATTTTATTGCTCCTCCTATTTCGCACAGCAGGAAATTAAAAAAACCCCAAACACACAAGACACAGATGCAAATTTTTATTTGCTCAAATTATGCTGAATGTAGGAGCTGGGATTCCAGGTAGCTTCACAAAAATGTCATAATATTTGGTGGTTCTGAATGTAATAAAAATACATGAAATCCACGCTCAGGCCTGTGAGACCAGGAGATCTGCCTCTGTGTGATACGTGGGAACACTAGTCACAAGTGCATTCCTGCATTTACAGCCCCGGCCTGGGCATGAGCCAGTAACGGCGGTCGCTTTTCTAGTGCATCGCCTTCCCTCTTCACTTCATCTGCTGTAAACCTCGGCACGATCCCTCTAGCTTAGAAGGCTTCCAAACCCTGTAGGAGCTGGGGAGGTGGCCTCCCTGTGAAGGACCCAAAATGCCTAATACRCTTCAGAGCCACCCCTCGCTCTCCCTGAGTCTCTAGGATATCAGAACTGAGTCTCAGCCCCTTGCTGAGGAGCGAGGACGGAGCTTCGCAAATGTCCCCCCGCACCTCTGAGCGGTGCAGCAGCACCAGCCCCGGCGCGGGTCCCTCCGTGCGTGTGTGCATGCCTGTGCTAACTGGGAGGACTCTGCAGTAGGAAGCGTTTGCCAGACATGGCAGGCAGCTCTCAAGAGTTTTCTTGGCAGGAGGGTGTGGAAAATGTCGGAAAGGAAAAATGGAGCAAAGGCAGTCTGTAGCTCAGTCTGCCTGGAGATCAGACGTGTGCGCAAAGCTGGGGAGCTCTGCATCACACACTCCTCAGTCCCTCTGCCTGTCTGAAATCCCTCTTCATTCACTGCTAGACTTATACTCCCTACATGCTCCTAATTTTATTTTATTTTATTTTGAGGGAAACAGTAGCTCTTTGATAGACTTCCAAGGGATAAGATGGGACAGACAGACTACTTATCGGGAAAAGCCTCGGGGTCTTTGTCTTCCTGACCCCACCGACTAACACAAAGCACAGCTTCCAGCCAGTCTAAGCTGCTATTTGTACTGAGAGACAGAGAGAGGGGTGCAATCAGCGTGGGTTGACACTGTTTGAATAGGCATGACTGGGCAGCGATCCCAGCATGACTTGGCCAAATAAGGGACTGGTTTTGTCTTTTAGTGCGTGACCCAGGACCTTTTCTGACCACAGGTGCCCGGGCTGTGGTTTCCCCGTCTGCTGGAAAGCAGCATTCCCAGCAGCTCTGCTCTCCCAGGCACGCACGAGGTGCCCGGCAGTCTGTCGGGGCAGCGCGGCCCCGAGCTGAGCGGGGGACGACACAGACTGCTGCTAAAGAGGGGGKGCTCCAGCACTTGTCATTGTCCCGGAGAGATCTGTGCTTAGTCTTGTCAGCAGAAAGCAGCACCTCTGCTCTGACAGATCTGCAGAGAGCAGACCATGGATCATAGTCTACCTTTCCTCACATCAGCAGCATGATGGAGGATTCAGTTCTTGGTCCACGGTGTCCCTTTCCTAGTGCACTGGTGGTTCTTCTTTCCATCTTAAACTCTGCTTTAATGCTGGGTTGCACCCTTAAAGAGCAGAGGCTGTATTTCAGCGGTGGATTACGTAATCCCTGTGCACAGAGCGAGTTAAGTTGGTGATGTCCTTTTGGATCCGAGAGGAAGAGGGGTGCTATGGAAACGTAACTTGTTATTATTATATGGGAACGAAATTTGTTATTTCGCTCCTCTGCCTCAGTTTGTGATTACACCATGGAACAATTTTTAGCCTTGGCAAGAAGGTGATTTAACATAAGACCAAAGATGCAGCTTAACTCAGTGTCTACCATAAATCCTGAGAAACTACGATGCTGTCTGAGGCTTGGTGCGCCTCGAGAACTGGGCAAATGTTCTTTCTGTCAGCAGAGCTGATGTAAGGTCTGATTTATGAATGTGATACTTCTTGACATTGCTGTGGTGTCCAAGGATTACCAAGGATGTTTACCAAAACCCTCCAGAGTCTCCGTGTGGAGCCTAAGAAGGGATCAGACTGAATTTACATGTCCTGCTGTGCCAAGCCTGCTCTTGGTAACCTTCCAGTCTCTGCGGTACTCGGAGCGGAGGCAGCGGATGGTGCTGTCAGGGCGCAGAGCAGGCTGGTGCCCGCTTCGCCTGCCCCGCAGCACGGGAGAGCGGGCCGCATGCCTCCGCTTGTTGGGGGCACTCTGTCCTTCGTATTTCATTGGGCTTGGCATTGCTTGGGTTCATGCTCTTCTTTCCATTTTAAACAAAGCAAATTTACTGGTGGTTTGTATTTACCGCTAACACCCTCTTACACAATCACCCTTGTGGTTTTTTATCTTCAGCTTATGAAGAATAGGGTAGAGTAATTTTGTATTTAATCATTACATTGAGACATAGTCCAAGACAGCTGCCTGAACCTGAAGCGAAGCATCACTCTCCCCAAAGACTCCTCAACCAGCACTGTCAGCATTTCATTTGAGTAGCACTGTGCCMGAGAGGGGACTCAGCTTTGGGTTTTTGTTCTACTCAACAGAAAGTGAAACAACAACAACAAAATTTACAGTAGAAAAAAAATCTGTGAAGTGTAAGGGGGGTGACTTTTTTTAAAAATTGTCTGTCTCTGCTCCAGTGACATCTGCCCTGTTGGGTCTCTGATGGTTCGTTTCTTCTTTCTTGGTGTGTGCTTTGACAACCGTGTGATGTGCAATGGCTGTGGGTGTTAGACAGCGGTAAATGCCTGTCGGTAAGGTGAATTGTCAGAGGACCTGTGCCTGGGAACTCTGGAGAAAACCTGAATCGAGGAGGGTTTAAGCTAACTAATCACGAAAGGATTTCTGAGAGGAAGAATCAGCTCCTGGGGAAAAGCCCCTTTGCTGCAGCCSTTTGAAACTGGAGTGGAAGAGAGTCCGGGCAGGCTGTGCGGGGGCCCTTCACGTACCCGTGCCCTGCTCCCTGCGAGCCTTCGGCACCTGCCCTCCGCCCTGGGTGGCTTTGGGGAGGGGGGCCGGTGGGAGCACCGCGGGGTGCTGGGCCCCTGAGCCACTCTGTCAGTCCCAGCGCGTGCTCGCGTGGGGAGCGGGCGATAATTTAACAGATTTTACAGTTTGACGTGCCTGTACATATTGACCTGGGAAAGAAATGTCTCTTGGCTTTGCATATGAAAAGAAAAAAAGAAAAGTACATAGTATAGGCTGCTGTTGGTGAGGTTCACCCCTGGGCACAGAGCCAGCACAAACATGGCCCATGAAACCACTTCAGCCTTATTCTGAGGTCTTGAGGGGGACAGGAGTGTTTCGCAGGCCTTGTTCTGGTCTTGTACGCGGGGGAATGCTTAATCCTGGCTAGCTGAACCGCAGCAGTCTTCCCCGGGGGCTTCTCACCAGGGCTGCGGCACACGGTGTCTTGAGCAGATGCAGAAATCGAACTGTGGACTCTGGGATGTCCCCTGCCTGTTCCTGCTAATATGATTAAGAAATTGGGGGGAAAAAGGCATTGCAAAAGCTGCAGGGAAGGGGTGCTCGCCAGAAAGAAAGAATAATTAAAGAAAAAGGGTGGCTGTAGTAGAAGAAAAAATGCTGATTGTGAATCATCAACTGTCCGTGACTTTCCCGCTTTAAAAGGTTGAATGGCCCAGTCTGTGTATTTGTGCTGGCAGTGAGTGATCCCTACAATAACAGCCATACCCTGTTTAGCTTTGCTACTATTTGGAGGATCTGTGCCAGGACTTATTGGAATCCCCCAGGCAGGCATTTAGAAGGTCTTTTAAAATTGGGGGGGGCAGTGGGAGCTAAAACCCTACTCAGTCTCCAGAGAAATTGGCTTTGTTTAAAAAAAAAAATCCACAGTAGGATGCTGAAGTGTGGTGAGACGTATARTACGACAGCTTTTAATGCGATCAGGAAAGGAATACCTCCCAATAGTATTTGCAGGTATTAAATCATTAGGAAGATTAGCAGAGTTGCAAGGCCTTTTTTTTCCCTGGACAGTTTATTCCACATAACGATGTTTTAAAAAGAGGATTATAGGCATCGGTCCCGCGGGAGAAAGGAACAGACACCAYAGCGATCTTCCCTTTAACAGATTACTGACGTGACCTGTAGTCTGAGGTGAATGAAATTATCCTTTCTGTGATACCCTCACAACAAAATCAGACCAACTGTGTCTCCATTGTGTGTTTAATTTGAAGGAGAGACATCCCTTTTCCGAAGTTGATCGGAGAAAGGAGTCTGCAGAAGCAGGCACCTCCGTCTGAGGAGAGGGCTGTGGGTACAGCTAGCCTGTCGCACCGGCTCTGTGCCCGCTGGGGTTCCTCTAGGAAGCAGACTGGGACCTCCGAGCCCCTTTTCTGTAGGCTATGGAATGGCTGCTGTGGTTTCCTCCTGTTTCTCCCCAGGCTGAGTTGAAGCTAGAGATAATGTATTCTTGACCTGAGAGTGTTTGTGGCTTGCGTACACGTATGGATAATATAAATGCCAAGACAGGGGATGATGCCTGGCACTAAGCTGTGGAAGTTGTGAAGGATCAGGGTGTCTTTCCCCAAGGAAGCATGGAAGTTCTCCCTAAGAAGCATGCACCTTCTGCTTTCTCAGCCGGTGGTGGCTTTTGAATGCAGCCGCAGCTTCTCCGCTCGGGGACTGCAGCACGAGCCCTTCTAGGCAKCAGGTAGTAGGAAGAGTCTGCAGGTCTGAAGGTCTTGTGGGCTGCGGTAAAGCAGCACAGAAGCTGTGTTACAGCCAGCAGAGGCGAGCCCAAGAGGGTCTTTGACTGAGCCGGAGGTCAGAGGTAAATTGTTTTCATTGCTCTGGACAGGTAGAGGTCAGTCCATGTCAAGGGGGAGAGTTGAGCTGAGGGGAGYGGTGTAAAAGCAGGTTATCTTGAGGTCAGTTACATCTTTCCAGGATAAGCTGACGACTTGACCGGAGCATTCTTCCAGAGCTCTTTCCAGGGATCTGTCCTTTGCTCTCCACCCCGTACCTCCAGATATGTTGCATAGTGGATTTATCAGCCATTAATATTTGACAGAAGTGTGGACAGTTACTCGTCCCAGGCAGATCATGTTAAAGTTTTGGCTCTCTCCTATCTGGAGTTTAAATTTTCCAAGCAATGGGTAGAGAGTTAGATGTGCAAGTCCTGTTTAACCCCTGAGATCCAAACCCTTCCTTTCTGCGGTGTCACGCTCGCATCATTCCAGCTCTATCACTGCTAACGCGTCAGTTGTGCCATCTGCGCCCTTTGCACGTTGAGGAGCTGTTGGCATTTCTTAATGTACAACGTGTAGAAATGAGTGGATCCCTGGGGTACATCTRTCTGTTGGCTTCAGGGCTGAATTTGAATTCATCCCATCACTGCTTGACAGTTTTTGTCCTAAAATTCCCTATAATTCTTGTGGTTTTGTCCTTTGCCCTTCTTAGCAGGAACATTTGTCGGCTGTTTTGATGGGTTGAGCAGGGAAAGGCCCATCTCCTCTGGTGGGAGAGATATGACTAAAACCCAGAGTGTAGCTGATAGTGATGCAAAGAGTGCTAAAACCAGGATGGGTTCAGAGGGGGACACTGAGCGGACTCCTGTGCACAGTGCACAGAAAAGAACCAGAAAAGCACATCCCTACACCTGAGCCTGACACGTGATCTGACTTGATGAGGACCTCCACCATGCTAGCAGCAGTATCTGCAGACRCTGAGCCTGACAGCCCACTGAAGAMGTACAAAGCATGGCCAGTGGCCAGAGCAAACCTCCTCTGATGGCTTCTGGGTGATGGGTCTGACTTGGCTGCTGGAGGAGCCTCAGGAGAAAGATTTCCATCTTCATGCTTTTCCTTGAAACGCCCAAGAGGGAAGGGTGGACAGTTTCTGTGGAGTCAGCTGTCTCTGCTGAAGCCTTTGTGCTTGTACCTAAACCAGGATCGATTAGGTGATGGCGATGAGGAGAATGGCAGGGRCTCCTCAGCCTGTACGCACTCCGATCCCGGCAGTGGAGGCAGTGCTAGGGAGAGGAGCAGCGTTGTGTGGTTTCCACGATTTTTCTGCTTGCGGTGCCGGTGTYGCCTCTTGCTAGAGCAGCACAAGGAACTCTCAGCTCTTTCACTGCAACGGCAAAGAGACGTTCTTCTGGAGATCTCGCGCAGAGGACAAATCGGTTGCTGTTTCCCACGCCTGTTCAAAAGGTCTTCTAGAGGGGGTGGCTCTGCTGCAGAGCTTGCAGCCCTGCAGAGCCCCAAGCAAGCTGCTCATTTCCCTTTGTACCTACTTTGGGGCCTCTGAACATCAGCATTTTTTGGAGTAGAAATATTCTGACTGCATCACAGAAGAGTTTCTAATGCTAAAAGGAAGCAACCCAACCACACAGATTATTAATGCCAGAAACATGCAAATGCATTTTGTACTGGAACCAGCAGGTCTATATTGGGTTCTAATTGTTTTTTGTTTTCAGAAGGAAGATGTTTAAGGATCTATAGTGAACATATTCCAAAAGCATTCGGAGCAGAGCCCTCCAACCCAAACAACCACATTTGAAAAAATACGGGGGAGCTCGTATCAGTATCGACACCGGAACACAGGGATTAAGCAAAGGCCTGTTCTTCGGCGTCTTGTAAACCATTTCCCTTTTCTCTGTCTGTCTGTCCAGTTGCAGAGCAGACTGACTCTGGGTCTTTACCATGCTCTGTGATTTATGGCATATAACGTCAACCAAAGCTGCTGTTTAATGAATTCCTTGAGCGTTTCTGTTCCAATAGGGATTCATGGGCCTGACTTTGAATTATGGTGGCCTTGTGCTAGAGAGATATTTACAACGAAACAGTGGATTGGAAGCCCTTTCTTCCCTGGGAATCGTGGAAATACTGTTATCTCAAGCTTCAGAAGTTACTGTGATGCACGGAGACCACCCGAGGCACAGGCCCACCTTCCACCAGAGCACCTCTGCCTCTGGTCAGTCTGCACACCTCCATTTGGTTTAGGCTGCTTAATTAATCAGGTTTGYTTTTTTTCCCCACTTAAATAGAGGAAACCTCTAGGGTTGATTCTAAATCTCTGTTATTGCCCAGCAGACCAGAATGTTAACTACACATTTAGGCAGTTTCTCTGAAAGTGTTTTATTTAGCTGATAGAGACAGCAACTCCTGCAGAAGTGCTGCCTGGATCCTGTAATGAAACACATATTTAGGCATTTAAAACAACAGTCCCAGATTGTTTCTGTATTTGATAAAATGTATTTGAATAAGAAAGTCCATTTGGGGGCAAAATATCTGTTTGTCTGTATGTGTGTATGTGTGTCTGTGTATGTATATATCTGTTTGTCTGTCTTACCTATCTAATTTCAAACCCAGAATATTGTAACACCCAGGGAGCGTGGAAGTGGGCCAGGAAAGGAAAGGAGATGTGCTTTAGGAACTAGCAYAGATGATGTTTGTTGGTGGATACTTCAGCGACACTCAGAAGTAGAAGAGGTGCTGTAAACCTAAAACCTTGGCCAACGTTTCAGAAGTCACGCCTGATGTTGCATGCCCAGCCTGAAACAGGGGGAGGAGATCAGGGCTTCAGGAGCTGTCGTCTGCAGACCCACAACCCTTCTGCTGGGCTCAGCATCCGATGGGACCCCCGCCGGCACACTGGTCACAGCAGCCCAGTAGCATCTGGGTCTTTCTCTGGGCCACCTGGAATTGTCCCAGTGCTGGTCCCATGGATGACACTGGTCTGACTTTCCTGCTCTCACACACCTCTCCTCACCTCCTGTTTCCCCATCAGCATTCCCTGAAAGGAGTCATCCATTCCCATGTCTCTTCTGCCTTCGCAGCTCCCAACAAACACCGCTCCGGTCATGCCACCCCCGTGTTCATGCCATGTACCTGGGGGGAGACAGGGAAATTTGGCACAGGCTGGGCTGAGCCCTCATCACCTGGAAGGGCTGGATCCCCCGACACAGCTTCGGACTAGGAGAGATGGAGAAGTTCTCATCGGCGAAGTTTCTGGCTATGTTYGTGGTGTCTTCAGCCTGATGAGTAACAGAGCTTTGCCCTTGTTACTGCTGAGAGAATGTCCCTTCCTGAGGGCCTGCAGGCTTTTCTCTGGTTGCTGTAGCGCAGGACTTGTTTCCCTTACATACTCATTTCACTTATTTTCTTCCTGCTGCTGGTACAGGCTGCCAGAGGTTTGTTTCTTCCTCCCCCATAGATGTGTCTGCATCCACTGCTGTTTGTGTTCCTGCTTTCCTTTGGAGGCTTTTTTTTTTTTTTTTTTTTGAACGTCAGTTGCATTTTTATCATATTTGGATCCTGTGAGTTAGGGATCACTGCACAGCGCGGGGCGAGGGGGAGGACGCTGCGCAGATAACGTCCCTGTTCTGTCACCTGCCCCGTGGCCGTCAGGAGCAGACCAGGTTGGCTGAAGACCAGTGCCCAAAGGGTTTAACCAGCAGACCTATAKCTTCCCCTCCTCTGCAGGCCATGGTGGGAAGCCAAGCCTCCCTCCGGCTCCTCTGATGCTCATTTTGCTGTAGAGCTGTGGCAAATGCTGCTTTTCAGACGTGACTGYGAGAAACGGCCCTTGTCCTTGTCTCTCCTGGGGTTTTCTTTAATACAAGAAGAAATTGGGCACCTGGAAGAAATGTGGACCCGAGGCCCGGCCAAAATCTCTTGAAAGAGACCTCCCAGAGGGGAACGCTTGTCCTGGTGGCCAGCGTCAGCGTGGCAGGGCGGCGGGTGTTGGGTCCCTCGATCTCTCCTGGCTCTTGGTGAGGGAAGGGGAGCGGGGCACCGGGATGGGGCCGGAGCGGAGCCGCGCTCCGGGCTGGAGCTGGATGAGCGTTACATAACGCACCGCTCCGCTCCAGAGACACGTTCAAATGATTAATTTGAGGCTCTGGCAGGCACTTCCCTGTAATAATATTTTAAACATTACTTTTCCACTGGTCCTTGCCAGCAATCGTTATTTTGCGCTGTGGAGGCTGTAAAATTTCACTTCAAGGATGGGTTTCACTCCCGTTACAAAATGTGTCTGGAATGTGCAGATGTTTCCTTCGGGGAATAGCGAGCCAATCCGCTCTAACACATCATCCCCACGGGGAGGACTCAACGTGCTAAGCAGCCCTATTCACAAAATCACAAACAAACACACACACACAGAGCCCTGTGGAGCTGTACCCGGGCCGGGTATGTCACTCAAAGCCCTGTTGATGTAAAAAGCCCAACGTCTCTGCTGGAGCTGCAGAAGGCTTTGGTCTGGGCTGCTGCGGGGCTGCAGGGATACGTGTGCTGGTCGCAGAGAAGTCCCTCTCTGCAGCCGGCGGGAGCTGTGCATGCTGTTATTGCAGCTCGGCTTTTACACACTGCTACATATTACTGTTTTCTGGAGACGGATTGGAAGAGCTGTGAAAACTTTGGCTTACCGGGTGCAAAATAACATCCTGCAGGTATCCAAGGGTGTGCATGCCAAGGACAAAGAAGAGTTGCTGTAGATGCGCCAGAGTTAGAGAAAATGGAGAGATGGGATTTAATTGRACAAAAAAAAGTTTGCACGGGGAGTGGAGGACACTGAAATACGCTTTTTATGGAACAGCCAGAGGCAGACGGGTACCCCAGCAACCGGGACTTCAAATTAAGGCTGTAACCATCCCTGAGGAATATCTCATGGGGCTGGTCCTGTTTTTGTAGGAGGATCCAGGAGATCACTCATTTTTTTATTTGTGTAGTTTTCTCTTTCAGTATCATCTTTACTACGCAGGAGGGGAGAACAAGGCTGTTAGGGGCGTCAGGTCCTTGGCACTCTTAAAGGGGTTGTCTGTCGTGCGTGCAGCAATAGGTGCCCGGAGCAGATCCGCTGTAAGTGCCCCTGGAGCCCTCCCGCTCTGCCCCACGCTGGCTGCTCCCCTCCTTGTGCCTCCTGCACGGCCGTTCCCATATCTGCAGGTCAGGAAGGCCAGTCTTTTGGGGACAGGTCCTGTCCTTCTGCAGCTCCAGATCTGGACTGTCCTAATCTGTGTTGAGCCATGTTGTTTGAAACCCTGCCTCTGATGTTGTGAGAGCRTTTTGGGCCATGGCATCTCTAGGGAGAACCTCATTTGGGGTGCTGGGTAGGTTTTGGTGATGGGGTCTCTCTTGATCCTGATGTGCACCTCTGTATGAATCAATATACAGGGCTACCTTGCCTTATACCCTGCATAAAAACCAATTGGAGTCTGGAGGAGAATGAAGGCAGTTATGGAAAATAAATATACAAGATACAGTACTGGGAAAGAGAAATGTTGATGGTGATGAGTATGGACTGAGCGCTCAAGCCCATCAAACACTGATAAGCAAAAGAATGCAAGGAAAAGTCTGTGGCCAGCAAAGTTGAGAAGAATAAAGAGTTTTTCAAGTCTATTGGGAACTAAAGGAATTAAATGATACTGGTCTGTTAATAGATGGACATGGTCAAATTATCAATGAAAATACAGAAAAGGCAGGACTGTTCAGTAAATATTTCTGTTTTCTATTTGGAAAAAAGCCAGATGATGTATTTGTATCATATGAGGATGATGAAACACTTTCCACTCCAACAGTAACTGAAGAGGATGTTAAACAGCTGCTATTAATGTTAGGCCTTCTTAAACTAGCAAGTTCAGATATTTTGCATCCAAGAGTTTTAAAAGATSTGGCTGAAGAGCCCTCTGGGCTATTAATGTTCACTTTTAGTGGGTTTTTGGGCAGTAGGGAAATTCCCAAGGACTGGATCAAAATGAATGTGATGCCAGTGTTAACAGAAGGTAAATGGGATGGTCCAAACATTAACTAGCCTGGTGTCCTGGTTTTCCAACCCAAGGAGAAACAATACAATGCACAGCATGGACATTAGCTGGAAGTTAAAAGGGGATAGTGTAATTAGTGGCAATCAACATGGAAAATTCACTTATGGAAAATAGATCCCATGAACCTCTGGCTTTTAAGTAAGTTTACAGATGGAGTAGATGAAGATGATGACGTTGATGTAATACACATATGACTTCTGTAAGGTGTTTGACTCAATGTCACATTTTTTATCAGAAATTCAATGAAAAAAATCAGCACTACTATTAAACCCTGGCTTCAAAATGGATAAACTGGAGTCATCATGAAGAGCTGTGTTGCAGTGAAGTCTCAAAGATTGATTGCTGACTGCCTCCGTAGTGTATTTATCAACAGACTGGAGGAGGACAAAAACCATTAGTGATAGTGTACTGAGAGTGCCAAAGCACAGAGAAGGGAACGGAGCTCTGCTTTGGTTGGAGACTTGGTCACAAAAAAGAGCAACGATGCTGCCGAGTGTGAGATCATACATCTGGGACCAAGAAAGGCAGGCCTGGCGTGGAGGGTAGGAACCTTCTCCTGGAAGGCAAGGACTCGGCCAGGGAAGGTGATAGTCGAGTGTGCGATGAAGGATACGGCCACCAAAATGATTAGTGCAACCCAGGGATGTGTAAGCGGGGAACTGCGGAGCAGAGGGGTTGTATTTCCTGGTGGCCTCACTTTATGGAGATAGTGATGTCCTGTAGAATCCAGCCAAAAGCATATCTGAAGGACTGTCTCCTGAGAGGCAGCTGGTGTTTGCTGCGCTAGCAAGAAGGTGGTAGGTGACTGCAGCCTAGGGAGTATTTGTGGTTAAAACCAGAAAACATAATAGAAGGACACCCTCAGTTTAGTGACAGGCAGAGTGARTCCTACACCTGGGAACTCAAGCTAGGCAAATTCAGAGCAGAAATAAGCCTAACTGACTAACATTGAAACAGCTTACCAAAGCCAGTGATGGCCAGCCCGTCCCTGGGAGTCTTTATGTGAAGATGGGAACGTTCTCTAGAAGGATGGGGGACTGCTTGCTTAGGCTTCATGCAGGAGTTGATTGTGAGGAGCCTCATGGCTTGCAGTAGGTGAGTCGTYGGGATAAATGATCGCGTTAAAAATCTGTGAGTCATTCCCGTTGTTCTTTGTTAGTGCAAGAAGGAGACTGCCAAAAGGGAAGGGTTCGGAGCTTTGTGTCCCGTTCCCCCCTTCCCCAAAACTGGCTCATGTATTGGGTMGGTCCCAGGGCTTCAGAACATCTGGAGAGCCTGTCCCTCACTGAGGAGACCACAGAAAGCAGACATAACATCAGGATCGCAAGGAAAACACAAACCGGATTGTGCTGCAGCCGTGGTTTGGCCAGGTCTCGTGTCCTGAACATGCTGCACTTTTCTTTTTTGCTTCAGGCTCCCCTGGTTTGTGGATTTTCTGTCGCAGGCAGTGGGCTGTGAACTCTGTGGTTGTGCTCAGCATCGTTGTTTTCACAGAGCAGCACCATTTACTTTGTGCTATTTTTAAACATATCAAGTGCTAACGTGACTGCCCCAAATCCCAGAGTTTTCTCTCTGGAGAAGGAGAAAATAAGTGAGGGGCTCCGGCACAGGCTGTGCTGCAAAATGTTGCTGAAAGTTGTTCTCCATCGCTAACAACACACTGCCAGGCCTGGACCTGGTTGAGTCTTCCTGGTCCTTACTTGTCCTTTTCCCCATCTYAGCTATTTTTAGTTAGCATCCCATGCTGTGAGCTGAAGGGTGTTGGTGAGAGCCTGGAACAGGGAGTCTCTTAAATGAAATGTTGTTGGTAAAACATATCGGAGGTGAAAATCARTTGACAGACAGGGCTAAAATACACACAAAAATGTTTTTTTTAAGCAACCACCCAGGAACTTGGAAAACTTGCTGGTCTGTTAGAGATTGCTGTTAGCTAAAGGTCAAACAAATTTGTACTGTCAGCTCCAAAAGGGAAAGCGTGTGAGGGAGTGTTATCGCCCGTGGGAAGTGACTGTCGAGATCTGGCTGCGGGGCCRGCGGTACCAGGGGTGGGTGGAACGTCGGGTCCGTTTCGGCGCCGAGGCGGGTGCTGGCGGGTCTGTGCCTGGCTGGTGGCAGCCCCGGTCGTCGCTGCTCCCCGTGCCCGGCGGGAGGTACGGGCTGGGGGATTTTGGAGCAGGACCTGGGGGGCCGGAGCTCAAACTTTGCGAACGACTGAGGAAGTGGCAGCAAAATCTTTCTGTTAGGTCCGCGTCGCCTTTGTGCGGCTCTGACAGCAGAAGGTCCAAAGCGGGGAGCGYGCTGCGCTCATCCCAGGCTGCTCCCACACCCGGAGGGTTACAGGGACACGGTGACGCTGTCCCTCAGCTGCCTCCTGGCATTTGGCCGTGAGACTTTCCCCATCTGTTCTCAGACTGTTTTGGATCCAGGGTGCCCTCTTCGTGTCCGCTTTACCTGCCACGTGTGTGTGGCTTTGGCTGGTAGGTGCTGATGTTACTTCTAAATCCTCAATCCTTCGTGAACCCCCATAAATGCCGTGTTTTGCTGCCTCGTGGCTTTGTTTTCCTCTTGTTTGTGTGCTGCTGGTGCTGTGCRGTGCCTGACAACGTACTGACTGTTCTCCTAGTGCGAGAAATGAGAGAAGTATTTCCCGACTGTTTGAAGAAATTACTTTTGATCTGATGCTGCCTTATCAGTCTCACTCTCTCTCAGCTGGCTCAAAGTCTGAGTTCAACTAGAAAGTAGCATTCAGTTTTTTACAAGTCTCACCAGGGCATTTCAGATGATCAGGAGGTCCCTGGTTCACAGTTCTCGTGCTGTATTGATGCCCAAGTTGTTCCACTGTTCCTTTTGGGATACGAAACAGGGATGCCCCAGAAGGTTTCCAAGGAAGAGGCTATGCAAATATTTTTTCATACTGTGTCAGTGTTTGCAAACTGGATGTGTGCTTTGGAGAAGACTTTCCTGGAGTTCTCTGCGTCTCTTGGCTCCAGCTCCTGTGTCAGCTCAATGATGTATCGCTGCTGTYGGTTCAAGAGCATCCAGAGCCTCTTGCATCCTGTGAACCTTGCCTGTGGCTCTCGTTTGTTGTGTGTAGCAGAACTTACGGTGCTGGGAGAAAATAGCATTGTGKTTTTTTTATTTCTCACAGAGAAATAATATCCCTAGAGGATAGCTATTCAAGCAAAGGCCTCACACTAAAATAAATACAAATAGGATAATAAAAAAACAGGACCCGAAGGTTATGTACTCCATCCCCTGTCCCGGTGGTGAATTAATATCAACAATACCTAAACATTTATTGAAAACTCTTCACTTTCTCTGAGGAAGATTAAGCACTTAGTAGCTTAGCTGTGTAATTCCTAAATTACAGCTTACAGAGGGCTCGCTTCTCATGGTAAAATAAACTGTCACTGGGCTCTGAACGTGCTGACTTGGAAACACTCTGGGTTTTCAAGAGACCAGAGCTGGGCRTTGAAAGAGCTGTGTGTCGGCATGCAGTGCCACAGGGGCCGGGGGCTCCCTGGACGGATGCTTTTTCCGGGAAGAAGTGGGTATCTATGTGGAAAGTGGTTGGATTTGGGCTGCAGGCATCTAACATGGTCTCCTTTCTTGAGCTCTGCCATGTGTGCTGGGAAGATACTTGGTTTTATCGCATCTTTGGTTTCCTTGCAAACCTTCCATGAARCAAATGTATATTTGCAGGGCTGACATTTAGCTGGATGAAACTGCAGACAGCTTGTTTATGTGCAGTGCTAATTATGGACATTAACTTTGTTTAAATATTTGGGTTGCTGCTTTCCCAAACTGAAGATCTTCTCTGTTCTCATCTTCTAGTGTGATGATACAGAGACAGAGCAGGGCTGGGCGATGCCTGATGTTTCAAGCCTTATTTTATGCCACATTAAGTCATCTCTTGGCAGTGGAAGGGAGGACCACGTCCAGCGYCAGCTCTGGTCACTGCTGGCTCCTCCTGGTCACTCGAGCGGCTCTGAAGGTGGGACCTGGTGTGAAAACCCTCTCATAATGGTGGCCATCCCTGTAGCCAGCTCCTCGTCCCGCCGGAGCACCCTGCAGAAGCTCTTGCTGACCTCCACAAGCACAGGAGGCCCTTGGTGACTCCCCAGTGCCCCCCTCGCCTTTGGCTCCATTGTTTCGGTGTTGGGAATGAGGAGATGAAGTCAGTGGCAGTCTAAGAATAACTTGTAAAATGAGCCGTGCTGCGGGTCCCTGCGCAGACAGCAGCGCTCCGGTTCCTGGGAGCCTCTTGTGTGAGAAAGCCCCCACCCAGCCCTCCTGGCCGGGGAGGAGAGGGACGGAGCGCATGATGCCATTGCCTATGAGCCAGCCCTGCCAGAACATGACATCGCTCCATGAGGTAACACGTCCCCTTTGTTCGAGTGGCTTCATCCCTGGTCTGACTTTATAACCATATTTGGGAAAGTCTGCGGAAAGCTGCCGGCTGTGGGGATCTGAAGAGCCGTTCTTTGAGTCTCAGCTGCCCTGCAGACACCTCCCACCTGGAGGGTGGGGACACCTTGGCCATGGCGGGGACACCCTGGCCGTGGTGGGGATGTCCTGGCTGTGGTTGGGATGCCCTGGCCATGGTGGGGACACACTGACTGTGGGGAGGGACGCCTTGGCCATGGTGGGGACACCCTGGCCATGGTTGGGATGCCCTGGCTCTGGTGGGAAGGCCCTGGCCACGGTGGGGACACCTTGGCAATGGTTGGGACGCCCTGGCCGCGGTGGGGACGCCCTGGCCGTGGTTGGGATGTCCTGGCCGCAGTGGGGATGCTGTGGCTGTGGTTGGGACGCCCTGGCCACGGTGGGGACGCCCTGGCCACGGTGGGGACGCCCTGGCCACGGTGGGGACGCCCTGGCCATGGTTGGGATGCCCTGGCCATGGTTGGGATGCCCTGGCTGTGCACCTCGCAGGCATGCGCAGCATCACCTCCTCTGTCTGCTCTGGGGATGAGGCACGGGCACAGGAGCAGAGGGAGTGTGGGCGAGCAGTGGCTGGGTAGGGACTGCCATGTCACCTGGGGTGTCCCAAGCCCTCGGCTTGGTCTCATGCAGGGCTCAGGGATCAGTCTTTCCCACGCTGCTTGAAGCACAGGCTCTGGCAGCCCCTTTTCCTCAGCCACCGGCAGGGATGCAGAGACCCACTGCCCGGCTTCAACCCTGAGCTCACCCGCTCTGCCGAGAGCTAAGGGAGTGTTTTACACCGCGCTGTGGGCAGCTGCCTGCCTCTCAGCGGGGTCGCAAAGAACCTGTGGCCCCAACCCAGCAAGACAAGTAGYGTTTACTCCTACAAATCTGAGGGTCGCGTTGTGCTGGTGCTCCGGGAGAGGCTTGCGGCAGGACGGGGCAGGGCAGGCTGAGGTGGGGAAGGAGCGTTGCCGCGCTCCCGTTGCTCAGAGGGGAGCCCGCAGTGATGGGGTGACCCGCTCGTGGTCCTGCAGCGAGTCTGCAGGGGAGCTGGGAGTTACTGCTGGGTCTGCTTCATGTCAAACCCAACCGTCTCTTGGCACAGCTGCCTTGGAAGGGCATGTGTGAGAGTGCTTTGCAGTCCTCCCAGGAGAGCACAAAGTGTACAGAACATTGCAAAAATGCTTGTATCCTTGCCTTACATTTTCATATCAACAATTATGATTTTGCTGTGGGAAGAAAAACATTTAGTTTTTAGATGAATATTTGTGAAAAAGTCTTTTGGGGCAAATTCCTTAGAGAGAGCTAAAACTTGGGCCAGCATTTGAAACTCATAAATTCAAAATGAACAACTAAATTGTCATCGTGCTGTGACAGCCTCGGGGAGACGAGGGTGCTCGCCGCCGTCTGCCAGTCCCAGCGCGCAGCTCTCTGCTCGGGACTCGCTCTCGGCAGCTGCCGGTGTCTCCCTGAGCCTTTCCCTGGACAACCCTCCGTCTCGTGCGTTTGCTCCCTAACAGCCTTGCTGTTCTTTGGAAGCTGATCTCTGCGGTGGAGCGCCCGGGCACACGGATGAAATGCAGCCTCCTCTGGGGTGGGATGCATCAGTTCGCGGTGACCCACTGCTAAATGGCTTTGGGAGAGAAAGGGGTGAAACCCACTAGCAAAAGGCTCCTCTTGGTGTTCGGCTGCAGCTCTCGGAGGTGATGTGCGGTGCAGCTTCAATCCCTTTGCCTTGGAAAATCCCTGCTTCGGGGTGATTTGAAACCAGTAGCTGGTGATGGAGATTTCCACGTGCTGTTGTCCTCCTGTCTGTGCTGAAAGGCTGAGGACTCGTCGTGCAGGAGAGCTGTTGAGACGCCTTCCTCCAGCCTGCCAGCCGGGCTGTCCCTGCGCCTAGCGCAGGAYGACAGCGTTGCTTCCCGCGCCCGGCACATGGAAATCTGTGTTTTTTCAGATTTCCATAGCCACTGTGGCAAGAATCTCTATTCCCCCCTCTGCACACAAGCGCCGTTACTTCTACTGTGCTTCCTAGGAGAGGTGCGAGCCAAAAGACAAAGAGAAAAAGGAATCAGATCAGCAAAAACCTTTAATTTTTCCTGGCTCAAGCATGCAAAAACACATAGGGTTTTTCCTCCTCTTTTCTGGAAAGTCTATTATGTACGTCAGGCAGTATCAGCACAGCACTGCTGCATGGGGCACCGTGCTGCCTTTTATTCCTGGAGACTTACGTTTGCCATGGTAACTCGTAAGACAGCGTTTCCGCTGTGCAGGTGACCTCTCGGGCAGTTTGCTGCTCTGCCAGTTGATGGAGGGCTCTGGAAGCAGTGGGCTTCGTTGTGTCCACAAGCCGTCTCGCATGTCCCTTTGTCACTTGTCCTCTCTGGCTGCAAGGTGTGGAACGGTGCAGGCTGGCTTTTGGCGGGGGTGAGAAATGGGAGCGTTGCTGGGCATTGCTGGGAGCGTTGCTGGGCAGCTGCTGCTGCCTGCGGCGTTTTCTGTGCCGCTGTTTGTTGCTCACTTTGGTCGTTGCCTCTCCCTGGTTGCTGCAAGGCTTTAGCCACGAGAACTGCCAGGGACTGAGCACCTTYGTATTCTTTGGTGGATGTTTGGGCGAAATGTGTGGAGTTTGTTGAGATCGGAAAGGGGGAACTGTTTCCACTGGAAGATGTGCTTGGGAAAGAGAGAACTTGGGCAATCTGGGAAAGTCTCTGGCATCAGGAGTGGGGCAGAGAAGATAAATACAAACAATTATTCAGTGTTCACAGTGCAAAAAATCAGGCAGTATCCAATGAAGTGATGCTTGTAGCAGGTTTCAGCAAACCAAAGTACTTTTTTTGTAAAGCACGTGAATTACGGAGCTTGTTGCTGTAGGCTCTCGTGGAGCCCAGGCTCGCTCAGGAGGGGGTGGACAGTGTCGTGAAAGATCGGTCTGTTGGTGGCTGTTAAATACGACAGTCCGATGCAGTCCCTGGCTCTGAAGGTCCTCTGTTGCTGGCTGCCGAGAGCTGGGAAGTGTGTTGGGGAAGGATTGCTTGCTGGGAGCTTTGCTCGTGCGTCTCCCTGAGCACCTGGTACTGACCACAGCTGGGGATGGGATATGGGGCAGGATGGACCCTTGATCCCAGGGACAGAGCTGTTCCTACGTCCCTGCACCCACTCCTGCTGTTAAAACACAATCTCTGGGCCAAAATGGGGCCCAGCCCTGTCCCCATGACTCTTACTTTGGTCACACAAACATGAGGTGAACTTCATTTCGGGGGGGTCTGTCCTGGATCAGGGAAGACTGGCTGGTTGGGAGAGGCTTGTGGGAAAGCCCAGCCTGGCTGATGCACGGGGAGAAAGTGATTTTCCCCAAAGGACAGGGTCTCTCTGTTGCAAATACTCCATTTACTCACCCTGTGTGTCCTGTCGGGCCAGCCCGGCTCAGGAAGATGGGCTGGGAAATAGAAAAGCTTTTCCCTTGACTGCAAGCTGTACCTGGCAGCCTGGAGGGAGGATGCTTTGTCCCTCCTGCACTGTTGCAGGCCCCTTCGTAGCCACTGTAGAGGCTCCTGTGCAGACTCTGGATGGAAATACGACTGTACCCAAGCCGCCGTCTTTCCCTTGCACCTCTGGAACTTCACTGACCCACAAAAATCTTAGCTTTTACTGTGGCTTACAGACCTGGCGCTTCTTTCCKACTGAACCACTGCGGCTCTCCCAGCCTGCACGCAGGCTCCTCTCTGCACAGACGCTTCTCTCCGTCTGTGGATGCTTTTCCCATTACTGTTCTGGCTGGGCTCCACGCACCAAAAGGGCTGGGGAAGGCACAAGCCAGCACTGCCCCCCCTTCCCTTCCCTCCCTTTTTTGTGAAATGAAGGCAGAGCGGGCCCACAAATGACATAATGAGAGCATGACATCAGGCTTGGCAGGCGGAGGCGTGCTATACTCTGCTCAACATTATATGTTCTGTGGAATTAAGAAAAAAACAGCAGTGCACCGAAAAAAGCCTGTTCACCACAGCGCTGCAGAAATAACCCCCCTGGCTGCCCCGGGCTCGCAGCTGCGGGGCCGTGGAGCCCGTCTGAACATCACGAAGGGACAAAGCAGGAGGCACCAAGCCCTGCTGCTCGCTTCCACCAGCAGCTGCTGCAGGGCAGCGGCCAGGGGAGGGCACGCCAGCGCTCGATGCTTTTTACCCCCAGAAGTTACCCAACCCCATCTGCAGGAGATCTCGCCGGCAGGGTTTGTGACTGATCCATCCTCCCGCTCTCCGTGAGACGGGCTGCTGTTAGCCCTGCGATACACCCAGCTCTGGCGAGGTTCAGCGGCTCACCCGGCATCACACGGGGAATTGGTAGCAGAGCTGGGATGGAGCTGAAGGCTCCCAAGGCTCAGGTTGACGCCCTCATTACCAAATGTTCCCTTATCCGAAGCTTCACCTTCCCCTCACAACCAACTCCACTTCCAGAAGTTTTTTTAAAACTTCTTTTGCTAGGCATGTAAGTTAAATGTGTGAGTGTTTGCTGGGACACTTAGGGAGCTCTCTCTAAGGCATCTTTCACACACTTCTTGTTCTATACCATAGTTGGTGGGTTTTGGTGCCCCTTGTCCCACCGAGATCTGCAGAGAAGTGGGCCAGCCCTCCCAGCCTCCTCTGGCATTACATGGCTCCATTTTACAGGTGTGGAAACTGAGGCAGGATTGAGAAGTTGTGACTTGCCCATAGCTGCCCTCTTCCAGGCAGCACAGCATGTTCTCAATATCCCCCGTGGCACAAATAAACTAATTTTTTCTTTCTTCTCGTGGAGAGGGCGGCAGTCTGCGTGTGCAGTGCATTTCAATGGAGAGCCTTGTTTTCTGCTGGCTTCAGCTCTGCTTTGAACCTGCTCCGAATTTCCTCCAGCCTGGCAGCGGGCTGGGAAAATACAGTCGTGGCAGTTTGTGGCACTGAGAGGCTGAGCTCTGTCCCACAGCCTTTGCGTTGGGTTTTATTGCTCAGTATTTCCTGATTATTTTTTTTTTTCTGCAACCTAGCTTGGTTCACAGCCATCATTCCCATGCCAGGAAGGCATAATATGATTTTCCATACAAGTTGGAGAGGGACCAGTGGGAGAAGGCAAGCAGGCRGCTGGGAGCCCAGCTCACTGACTCGCAGCTGGAGGTGGCAGGCGCTGGCATCCGCCACYGTTCCTCGCTTCTCCAAGCTGTCCTGTCAACAGGAGCTCTGCTTCCCTTGCAGGCTCTGCAGTGAGGAGGTCTGGGGAGGTTGAAAGCTGGGAGGTTTTAAACCAGTTCCTCATCAGGTCATGAAGCCAAGGGTAGAAAATAGCAAGRTAGTTGAGCTCTGGTTTGTAGGTGCTGGTGGGTTGCCATCTAGTGCCTGGTCTGGATGGAGGACAGCAGCGTCTGCGGGTGCTGGACAGGAGCTCAGACTGTGGAAGATAAAGGGTGGGAGCCAAGGTCTTTGGGTCCCTTGGAAAGCRTGTGAGTTGTAGTTAAGTGACAAAKTGTCAGGGTATTGACAGAGCTTGGGTTAATTGCAACCTCCAAGGGTTCAGAGCATCTCGCAGCCTCTGAAGCAGCCTCGCCTGGGAAATGAGCCCCAGCTTTCTCTTTTGAAGCCCGCTGGTGGAGCTTCTCTGCTTGCAGGGCCATGGGTCAGTGTTGGCTTTGGATGACAGTAGCGGGTGCAGGACAGATGAATGAGCTCAGATGATAATACCCGCCAGCATCAGCTTGGTGATGGTGTGAGCAGAACGACAGCCAAGTTGTACTATCAGGAGAAGAGGAAAAATGCGCGGGAGCCCCCTCCAGCCCTTCTACCGTGACGCCGTAGAGCCTGACTGGGGCATGATGGTGCCGATAGCCCAGAGACATGCATCCGAGTGGCCTGCCACCTTCACAAGCTGTCCTGGCCATACAAAGCAGCACAGTCCTTCGAGCAAATCAGAGGGTTGAGGGTTGTCACTTAGTAGTTTATGGGGGACGGCTCCTCCCGGCCCCTCCTGAGCAAAACCCGCTGGCCGCAGCCACAGCGCCGGGCGTCCCGCGCCCCTGAGTCCCCGCTGGGTCACCAGGAGCTGCYGCCCGGCGCCCGCGCTCAGCGGGCAGTGACATCTAGTGTCAGCCCAACACGCTCTGCAAGAGCAGCCCTGCCCGGGGAATTACTGCCTGCGCTTGCGTTTTACCTGTTTGCTGAGGCTGGTGGGAGCAGCTCTGCCACTGTGCGTCTTCCTGGAGCAGGTACCAGGTCACAGTCATCCCTGGTCCTGCTCTCCGGTGGGAATGGAGCTGACTGATCCCTGGGAGTCGAGGATTTGTGGTGTTAGCCTTCACTTACCTGAAGTTTAAAAGCTTTCTCTGAGATGAAGTGAAAATAATGATAAGGGTTGTTTGTAAAGGGCTAGGGAGGGCTCAGGACCAACCCCTCCATGCCTGGCACTGTGGCAGAGGGGTGGAGAAGAGCAGACCTGCCCTGCTGGAGTTGGTCACTCCCTACTTGGGAAGTTGGGAGAGATGGAGAGAAAGCTGCAGAGAGCTGCAGAGAAGGCGGCTGGGCTCGGGGCTGGCTGTGCCGGTACCCTGCGTGGCGCAGGTGCCCGCTTGCTGATCGTGCCGTCTGTGATGCTGAGAGCTTCACCCTGCCCTGCGCGCTCCCCTCCCCATGCAGCCAAGCAGCGCTTCTGAAGAGGCTCTTTGAAATGGCAAAGCCCTGATTTTGCAGCAGCAGAACAATTTGGTTTGGAGGTTTCTCTTGTCTGGGCAAGGAGCAAGAAGGCATCAGAGCTGCAACACCATTTCCTTCTGTCTTGGKCTTGAGGTGCTGCCTAAAAACTAAATGGGTTATTTCCAGGTATTTCAAAGAAGAGAAATAGTTTTACCGGTCTCCCTGTAAGGTAACTGGTTGATGGTTTGGTCCTTTCCAAAACTGGTCAAGTAATGGAAGGAGGTGCAGAGGCAGAGGAGTAAAATTTAAAGAACATACTCATGGAGAAGTGGAGCAGGAGCCTCCCTGAGGAAGGATCTGCCCTGGCTGGCTGGCAGCAGTTGGGATGCCAGTCCAAGCTGGTCTTGCGTGTTTATCTTGCAAGTGGGAGCTGGAAACGGGTTTGGAGGTGACTYTCATGTCTCCTGTGCAGAATGTGACTCCCATGTGGTCTGTGTCACCTCAGCAAAGGATGCTCTGTATTCTTTAACTATTGTCCCAACTACCCYGAGACAAAAGAACACTGGCTTGATCAGATATTTTTGCTAGCATTCTTTTTTTAAGTGTATTTGTTGAGCTTTTGTTTTGCACATTTCTTGGACTTCTTTATTGATGTTGCTGGTGAACTCTTCTGAATCCACTCTCAGCTTGGCAAAGAACTCCTGGACAGCAAAATCAGGGAAAATAAACTCAAGCCTTTTAAAGAGACATCCATCCATGTTACTTATCCCCAGAGTTTCCTGGAATCATACGTAATTTTCCTGCCAGTTTGGCAGAATTATTTTCATTTGGATAAATTAAGTTTAAGTGTCAGATCAAACCAAGAATTAATTAATTAGGGGATAAAAATAAGAGGTGAGACACCAAGGAGAAATTGCGGGAGATGCTTGTAGGAAAAAAGGTGAGAGAGGAGGTGGGTGAGAGAACGTCTCTGTTGACACGGCACGGCTGCGGCTGCAGTGTATCCAGCCCTGTCCGCCTCCCTGGAGCTCTCCCAGAAATCCTTGAAGGATAATAACCATTGCATGGGCTCGGAATCAGTATTTTGATGCTGCTAAAAGAAGTTTTTGGCCAAAGGACATTCATCTGAAACCAAAGAGTGAAGTTTATTGGGAACAAGTGGAGACCGATCAGTGAAACTTTCACTTCTTAGCTGAGTGACATTTTAAAATTGAAAAAGAAGACATGGGGTGAAAAGAGAGAGCTGGACTGGAGGACAGAAACAATTTTGCTTTGGATGAGTTGAAGGCTATTGGTGTTACAGGGAGTGATTAGAGATTTTTTAAAACAGTGTTCCTTTTATAAGGACAATCTAACCTGATTTTAAACAGAAAATATTCTTTGTTACTTCTTGCCTTTTAAGCTTTTCCAAAGAGAGACAAAAAGATCTTTAAAATGTAAAAGTTGAACGCATCAGTTGTGTAATTAACGATCAGTTCTTTGGCACTAGAAATGGACTTGGAAGTTCCTCATAAATTTTTCTCTAAGTTAATTACTACTTTAGTCTAAATTATTTCTTAATTACTTCTTTGAACATTATAATGACTTGATTTTTTTTTAAAAGGATACATCAAATTTAGAAATACATTTGTCATGTCTGTAATTACTCTAGATACGCTGCAGAATGGTGTGCRTATAATGATAGTCCTAATCTGTATCTACACATTATACAAAGCTTTGGGCAGCAAATGCTTTACAGCTGGGAAAGGTGTTTTCTTCAGCTGAGAGAAATGCTTCGCTTTAACACACCGAAACCTTCCAGTCTGGAGTCTGGATGGAGTTTGGAGAGGGGCTCTTCTAAGGTCTAGTAATGGAGGAATGACAAAATGAAGTTGAACGAAAGCTGAAAATTGTGTTTTCTTTCTCTAGGGATCTTTCCAATAACAAGATCAGTGGTTTAGATGTTCAGATATTCGAAAGCCTGACTTCTCTGGCAGAACTGTAAGTACACGCTGTGCCCTTCCAGTCCTCCAGCTCACCGTGCACATTTGAACTGGTACCTAGAATACATGCTTGTGTTTCCCAAGTTAGCCTTGTTCTTGCTTGACCTCATCTGTCGAGCCCCAGATAGATGTGTCCGTGGACTCCTTCCTCAAGGCATTTAGCTGCCTAGTCCAGTGAATGACTGATTCCCTCATTGGCATTCAGAGAATCGGGCAGAATTTGACCTGCTGTACTGCTAGATGGAGAGGAGATCAAGGCGAGAGGATGAGATTTGTCGCAAGATGTGTGTTAGTACATGGAAAATTATGATAAAGCTRCTGTGTCCAAATCCCACTTACCTTCTGAGGGAATTGGGTACTGAGTCTGAGGGTGCTTTGGGGAGCCYGGCACTGGTGGGGGAGAGGCCCGATGTCCCATCACTCCCCACACCCTGAGCTGTCCCAAAAACTGCCCGGACTCTGTGTGGGCCAGGAGAAGAGGAGGGCTTTGACCATTAGCAAACTCACTGGTTCAGCCGCTGATCAGATGAGTTTGCACTGTTACTTGCTGATGGTTCATAGAGATGCACTGTTACTTGCTGATGGTTCATAGAGAAGATTAACTGTTTTTTAAAGAAAATTTGAACTGTCAGATCAAAAAAGGCAGCAACAGAGACAGCACCAAAACCTGCTTTGGTGGTTCCAGCTGAGTAGCTGGCAGCCTGGGCAGCCTGCCATCTTTACACCTCAAAATCTCCTGAAAGGAGAAGGACTCATGGAAGGGCTTGGAGCACGGGGACTGGACTTGAACACAGAAGCARGCTGCCCAGARAGGTTGTGGAGTCTCCATCCTTGGAGATACTCAAAAGCAATCTGGACATGGTCGTGGGCAGCCTGCTGTAGGTGACCCTGCTTGAGCAGGGGGGGTTGKACCAAATGACTTCCAGAGGTCCCTTCCAACCTCAACCACRCTGTGATTCCATGACTTAGTGCCTGACTGGACATTTTGCTATCATATGCATGTGGCTGTTGAGACTCAAGGTGCTCAGAGGGTAACTAGTACCCAAGCAGAGCTTGGGACACAGGTTGATCCTGTATGTTGGCCAGGACGTTGTTAGCAGCATGATGAACTTTCCTTTTCATTTTCCCTCTTTTACAGAGATATAAGCCACAACAAGATTTCTACATTAGAAGATGGAATATTTGATAATTTATTTAATTTAAGTGAAATGTAAGTTCATCTTTGTTTCCCAGTTCTGTATTTAGACCTTTCCTTGAAGCAGCTCTTCCCTTCCTGGTGGGGTGGGATGCAGTGCTGTCTTGGGGAGATCTGGGGCATGTACCCAACCAAGCAGCTACCTTTTGGACTCTCTCCAGTTTCTTCCTCAYGCTGTGTCCTGCTCCTGGACCCTGTTGGTGCCCTTCAAGCGTAACTTCTTCCCAGACTTTGCTTCTGTCTCCTGGATACCTCCAACCTCTGACACTGCCTTCCTGGCTTCCCTGCTTCTCTCCCACACCAGCTCTGCCGAGGTTCTTGTCCCTGGCTGTGCTCCGGGTCACACTTGCTGTTCCTGTTTGTATGGTCRCACCTTGGGACTGGGGATCTGGCGAAAAGGGCACTGACCTGCAGCRCGGGAGACCCTGACTGGGGTGTCTAAGTCACTTGAAGACACTTGAAGATATTCTCCCTAAGTGATTCAAGTTCTTAGACGTATAGTGGTTTTTAATTGAAGTAATTAAAATCTGTGCTGTTATGTGAAGCGTGGCRAGGGGATGCCACACATTTCCAGGAGAGATACATGAAGTGACAGCACAGAACGGCCATTCTGTATCTGAACGAGCCAAAAGATTAACCCCGTGCAATTGCTCTTGGCAAGCAAGAAAAAAGCTAAGCCACACGTTCTCCCTGAAGGCAGGACACAAAGGGCATTTTCAGCTCTGCATTTTTGCTTACAAGTGGCACYGAAAAGACACAAAGGATCCAGGCTAGGTCCAAGTGAGCCTGTCCCTGCTAAGGCTGGCCAGCAAAGTGGTGCTTTCGGTATAAAAATCCTGGGTTCAGCCCCTGCGGCAGCCCAGCCCAGCTGGCGTCAGCTAAACAAACAGCTTTCCATCTCTGTCCTGTTCGCAGCTGAATGCCAAAGGCTGTAATTTGGATCAAGCTTAGCTGCAATTAAAGTTTCCATCTTTTCATTAAACTGCCACATGGAAAGATTATCATTGACTTTGCATTTCTTTTTTGACAGATCAATTTTATTCTCTTAGCTATTTTTTAATGGAGCTGTAAATAGTCTCCCTTAGCTGGAGAGGCTGCCATTACGTCCAATGGCTGTTAGATGGCAGACTATTTTAAATGTAAGATTGTGTCTGTAATTTGCTTCTAATTGCAACAATTATTTGTAGAATGAAAAAAGTACTTGGAGTACTTGCCTAATTCTAGCCTCTAGAAAAATCATGTTAATTATTGCTTGATTCCCTATTCATTAATTCCCCTCGCAGTTCTTTCTGAAGCATTTCAGTGGAGTGGCACAGATGGGAGCAGTCAGGGATCTGCACACTGCTGTAATTAACACTTAGCACATGTCAAGTTAAGCCTAACTTTTGTCTGATCTCCCTCTTACAGAAACTTAAGTTGGAATCCATTTGTTTGTGACTGCAAACTTTCCTGGTTGCCCCGTTGGGTGGAAGACAGAAAAGTGAAAGTTATTCAGGCGTCAGATACGAGATGCGCCCACCCTCCTGAGGTGGCAAACCTTTCCCTCTTCAGTGTCTTGTTCGTCAATGCTACTTGTGGTAAGGAAACGCTGCGGGCTGTGGTGGGGGAGATGACTAAACCAGTGGAAATGATGGGCCCAGGGGGAGCTGGGGGTCATATCTAGACCTCTTGAGACCTCAATTCACCAGTTCTAATCTAATTAAGCAAATAGTGGTAGCGTATGACTACATCCTCATGCCTTAAGGCTGGAGTCAGTCACACCAGGGCTGAGATCAGCAAACTCATTACAGACCAAGCTTCAAGCAGCCATCAGATGGCACTAGCTCCATGACCTCCAGCCTTAGGCTTTCATTCTCTCAAACTTTTAACAGTCTGACTTTAAGCAGTGAAATCTCTTGGAGTTGATGGGACCTGAGGACACGCTAAGTTGAATCTTTGCAGGTGACAGGGCTCCACGTCGGGAGCGTTGAATGAACACTGCGCTGATCTACAGCCCATCGCCTGCTCTGGCTGCATTTTTCCGAGTGCCTTGGCTAGCAGAAATGTGGGGCGGTGTTTACTTGGAGAGTGGGGGTGGGAGCCCTAAGAAAACTAATCCCCCCTGGATGCTCATCTATCTCTAAGTAAGAGAGAGGTGGGGAGAGCGAGTGCTCCCCCCGGCAGGCGTCAGGCATCTCCTTTAATGCATGATGGGAGGATGCAGTGATGAGGGCTGGGGGAACCAGAGCTGGTGGGAGCCAGCTGATGAAGTGCAGTGCTCCCTCAGCGCCAAAACCCGGGTGGTGGTTGCTCCGCTTTCCCCAGCGAAGTTACCCCAGCCTTGCAGCACCTCGGCAGTGCACTGTTTGCCTGGTGCTGGAATTATCAAAGGGAATAACACCRGCACTGTTATTCCCCTTGATAATTAGTTGTTCCCCTCTTGAACTACTTTAAGTTAGTGTGGAAATGATAATGTGAGGCTGTCTTCTGGGTAATTCAGTGTAATGGGAGTAGGCTGGGGACAGCCTGCCAGCTACTGACAGTTGTTACTGACCGGCAGAGAATGAAGAAGTATGACCAGGCTGATGTTAAAAAGCAAAGTAGTTCCCATGCCGTGGTCCTCCTCATGGGACTTCCCTTAAGAAAAGTGGCTCAATGTTTACGGGAAGGCCGTGGAGAAAGCCGGACAGTTGGATGGATTCGATACGGGAAGATCACGCAAGGCCGGAGCTGTTGAGATGTTTGGGGGGAGATGTTGTAGCAACCAGCAGAAACAGAGGAGCAAACATGGCTCGGTTGCGTGGGCAGAGTTGGAGAGGAGGCCAGGCAGTCCCAGCTGGGCTGCGGCTGTGCACGCGGCAGAGGCCCTGCCTTGTGCTTGTGGCAGAGAAATGTCCCACCCCTTGCAAGCTGGTGAGGGGAAGAAACACAAGGGAATGAGCTGTTGCTCTGAGAATGGGGCTTTTGTGGCTGCCATCACTCTACGTGTCCCTGCACATGTGTGTTTGTGCTCCCTGTAGCCAGGCACGTGTTGTTTCTGTGCATCCTTGCATGCGTGTGCACCCTTCCACACCCCTCGGGTGCAGGCTGTGCGTGGCACTGCCTGCTTTTCTAGCACCAGATTGTGCCTGAAAATAGGTGGGAAGCTCTTGGCTCTTCTCAGGCAGGAGGGTGGCTGCAGTGTCTGGCCACCTCCAGCGCTGGCCTGGTGGAGAGTCYGGTGGTGTTTCCCCCGTGCCCCTGATGTGCCACTCTGCCCAACTGTGTTTGGGTATAGAATTGTTGCTGGAAGCCCCAAGCAGCATGCAGTGAAACGTGCTGCACTGGACCAAGCCAAGGTATAGCCAAGGGACCACCTTTTCTCCTGGTCTCACTTGGTGGCTACTCCTTTGGGCTCCTTTGAGGTCAGACTCAGCGGCTCCGAGTCCCATGGGAATGTCAGGCTCTCCAAAGACCCCTTTTATGTGCTGAGTGTTGCTGCTCCATAAATCTGTGCGACTGGCTTGTTATTTCTGTCATCGTTAATTAGCGTAAAGAGTTTGGAAATCGTTGCTGAGGGATTAAAGACTTCCCAGGCAAATCTCAAAAACGAAATGCTTGGAGTAGGAGCTGCCCAGGAGAAATCCGTTCCCAGGGGTGTGGGGTGCTGCCTCTTGGAGGGTTTCYCCAAGCCATGGCTTCACAGTGTCAGTTTGCAAGAGGATCTTCTGTTCTTTCCCCAGGAGCTCAATACATAACGTGTCTGACAGGCAACCACACAGAAGGGGCTGAACTTGTCATCCTCTTCACGTCTGTTCACCCTGAGAACCTCACCGAGGAGACCTGCAGTGCCCTCTGTTATGCCGAAGGCCAGGAATATGGAGGTTTCAGCAGCCAGGGGCAGTGTTTGTGTGGTACTGCCCATGAAACAAACTCTTCCTCCGGTTGTTTGCCATTTTGCACTGAGCATTTGTCCGGGCAGGGCTGTGGTGGCCCGTCACTCGTCCCCTCTCCCTTCCAGGCACAGCTAGCTGTGTATTTCACAGGACTCCAGCCCCGGTACAGCCTACACCAGGCCGTGCTCTTCAATGTCAGTATTCCCATTGCTGTCAGCACTTTACTGTGGGAATTTGGGGACCAGACAGAGGTTCTCAACACCACTGGAAATGCAGCTGTCCACATGTATGCCTTACCTGGGCAGTACAACGTCACTGCCACCGTTTTCGTGGACACCAAGGTCTTATACGTGCAGGCAGAAATTGAGGTGGTGGCTTCACCCCAACAGCTAGAACTGCAATGTCCTTCCTTGGTCAAGACGAATGAGAGTCTGGACATACGGATCCGCAACAGAGGTGGCACTGGCCTCGCGGTGTTGTACGGTATCACTGCAGAGGCTGGAGAGCTGGGCAGAGGTAAGCAGGTTRGCTGGGTGGGTGCTGGGCAAGGGAGGGGTGGCAATGGGTCCTGGTCCTTCCCTTTCCGTTCCTTCTCAATGGSGAGTAAGGGATGACTCCTTTGGGCACTCCTTGCTCCCCTGACTGACCAGGCAGTGTTTTGCACTGTCCTGGGCCAAGAAGATGACTGCACAGAGTGCAGTTCAACAGCGAAGGGGATTTATGGGCTTCAAGAAGGACGGGACATTCCTGGAGCCTCGCTCCCTGGATGGGATTGGAGTGTGTGGGCCCGTAGAAAGGACATCATGCCTGTGTTCTTCTACCTCATGCAGCAGTTYACCCCATGTGTCCCCCTGATGGCTTGGTTTTCCTGGGCAATAACCACTGCTATCAGCTGGTGGTGGAGAAGGCTGAGTGGCTGGAGGCCCAGCAGCACTGCAAGGAGCATGGCAACGGAGAGCTGGCTTTTGTGAGCAGCCCCGAGATCCAGAGCTTCTTGGTTGCTCATGTCATCAGGTAAGCAAGGAGGGTAAGGGTTAAGATTTCCTAAGGACAGGTCTTGTGTTCCTGGGGTCACATCTGCAGAGGGGTCTGGAGGGAGGGTCTGGCAGCAGGCAGCCCTGTGCAGCCAGTCAGGCTGGAGAGACACGGGTCCAGGCTGAGTATGGGGAGATGGTAGGGGTGAGGCTGCTGAGCAAAGGAGGAATAAGCAGAGCTTGCTGAACTTGTCTTCTTTGCTTAAAGGCTGTGGAGGGAAGAAGRGGAACGGGGCAGAAAGGTGGAAGTCAGAACTGGGAATTGTGGGATTGCTGCTGGTGGGTGTCTTGTACTCTACGTTTGTGCCTGTGGGTGCATGGTGTGGAGAGGTGCGGGGTCAGGAGAAAACGGGGCTGGGACGAGCAGACCTTCCACCTGGGAGTTCAGCAAAATCTGCAGMCTCGGGTTGGAAGGTGGAGAGGGTCAGGTGCTCGTGTCCAGAGGCTCTTTGGCTGCCAGGCAGGGCCTGAGGGTGACCTTGCAACCAGCTCCCTCCATCAGCAGAATTACAGCTGGATTGTGCCATGCATGACACCGTGACATCCAGCCGCCRCTCTAGCAAAGCCCAAGCCGGTGCTGCACCCCTGCCTCCCAGACGTGGCTGCAGCCTGAAGCCCAGACCTCTTCCCCTCTTTTTTCGCCTCCTGAGAAGCAGCAGCGCTCCTCTCCGAGTGTCAGCCTCCAGCAGCATCTGTTCTACCTCAGGACTTGGGCTTTATAAACAGAGAGCACTGGAAGTGTCAGTTTTTGATTAAATCCGCCCCTCTAAGTGCCCTTTCTGCAACCAGCCGTCTTGGGGGGAGGAGGACCAGGAGAGCTTTCAGGGGCCTGACAGCTCTTGTCAGCGCTCCCAGATGCAGACGTTGGAGATGGCCTCTTAATAAACACGGCCCAGAACGCACATGCGAAGGGAGCAGCTGCTGGTGACGTAGGCTTTGAACGGTCCTGCTGAAGGCCTGACAGCCCCTTCTCCCCAGACTTGTATCCTTGCCCTCTTCCCTTCACACTGGGATTTATCCTGAGATTGCAAACAGGTGGTCCCTGCTCCGGGGAAGAGGAGTCTGTCCCTTCCCGCGGGTTAGGGACTGGTCACTCGGTGCTCTGAGTTATCAGGGATTGCGTGCAGGGCTTTTGATGAACTGCAGCACAAGGAAATCGTGAGTCCTCGGAGGGGAATGAGCCGCCCAAGCTGTTTCCCAGCTGCTGCCCCACGTTGCTCTTCTCCCTGGCCCCCTTTATTTCATGTATTTATTTTATTAATCCATTCAGATAAACATGAATGAGGCAGTTCCAGGATGCGATTTCCCTGGCGATAAAAGACAAATCAACCKATCTGCAGGTTTTTGGAACATGCAGCCTCCATAGTTTCTTGTGGGAAAATGACAGAAGCAGAAATCTGTTTCCCATTAGAGCGTGCAGCAGCGGGGACCGCTCTCTCCTCTGCTTCGCTCCTGTCGTTTGATGGCCTCCCCAGGAGCAGCATGCGCAGAGCTGGTCCCCTCCCCGCTTCCAGAAGCAGAGTGCTCCAGCCCACACCCCTTCCAGGGGACCCCGCTTTCCCCTCTGAGGYGGTGCTGGGACCCCTTTCCCCTTCCAAGCCTCCTCAGGCTTCGTTCTGCTCCTGCTGGCCCGAGCAAGGCAGCTTGTTCCTTGCTCAGAGGCAGAGGGATGCTCGCATCTTGCTTCAGAAGAGGGTGTCTGAGCCCTCTTCTTCCTCTCTGCAAGGTAATGGGCCACGCAGTGGGGCAGGCGTGGGAAGCAAGCCAGCCAGCCTATTTCTTCTTCCTTTTTTTTTTTTTTTTGGATGACTTGCAGTTAGATCATAGCTGGAATTAGAAAAGGAAAATCTCTACTGAGTTTTACTGATGGCAGCAAACAGGCGGTTTGCTAGCCYGTTCTCCCTAATCCCTTGCCAGTGTTTCGGGAGCAGAGCACAGCGGTTATTTATTTTTTAATCTTGTTTGCAATGAAAACTACTGATTCACGGAACAGTTATTTTTGTCGCCGTTTTTCAGCATGACCTCATTAATCATTTCATCTGGCTGAGCCCAGTGGTGGAGAGACACCAATTATCTCCCTGGTCCGCTTTTTGCAGAGCAGTTGTACCAYCCTGGGAGCACACTGGAGCGGAGGGGCAAGGCCGTAGCAGAATTGATTGCAACCTGCAGGAGAAAGCATGGAGAAGAAGCTGGGGGCTTTGAAGGGTGCACGATGAGGCTGTTCCTCCCCTCCACCCCCCCCAAGTTAATATGGAACAAATGCCTCACTTTCTGCTGGGTGCGATTAGAAACAGTTGTCCAGGCTGTTTGTGGCTATGAAAGACCGCTCAGCACTTTCCACCAGAATCTCTGCTGGGATTCAGCCAGTTTCCAAATGTGGAAGGGACATTTCATCTTCCTAAAATGATCCTGGAAGTTTCTTGYGGGGGGGATGTGTGTGTGTGTTCATCTGCCATCAAAGCAGTGCTTTGGCCTCTGCTGCCGGTGTCTTGTCCCCCCGCGGCTGCTGCCTTTCAGTGGTGGCCGAGTTGCTGATGATCTGCCAGCAGCTGCATCAAAGATCCCCCGATTTGACCAAGAGCTCCCGTAACTGGCACCGTCCGAGGTTTAATCCTGCGCTGGTACCAGTTCCACTTGCAGTGGAGAATTGATTAGTGGCAAACTCCACAGGTCTGCTGAAATAAAGCAAAAGTTTTCTAAAAGATGCYGCTTTTTCAGACAGTTTTGTATGACCATACCATTCCTCTTAAGGCATGACTCAATACGGGCTTCCAAGYGTCTGTGAGGGTCATTCAGACTGCAGCGCCTGCAGGCCATTTTAACGGGCTGCTCTCCTAAGAGGGGTCTGAGGTCCAGGTCAACCTGCTGATAGTTCTTACTTCGCAGCTAGTCCCACTTCCCTGTATTGTCCAGGGTTTACGCCGCCCTCCCAGCACCCGCTGGGAGGGGAGGCCAGGCTGCACGGAGATATTAATAAGCAACTCCAACTTGGGGAAGCAGGAGATGTGCAATTGGAGGGAGCGCTGGGAATTTCTGAAAGCAAGAAAACCTCATGGTTCTCCTCTCCAGGCAGTGTCATCTCCTGATACCTTTGTGCTGTACCAGTTGTGGCTGGTATGAATCAGTGCTTACCAGTATGTCACAAGCTCTGTGGTGCTGACGGAGCCTTTAACTGGGTCCTCTTGTAACTTGAGCGAGAGAGACTGGCATTTTGGGAATGGGGTGACTCAAGTTGTGGGGCAGCGATCATCAAAGGCCTGACTCAGCTGCACACAGCAACCCACCGAGCTGCTTCTGCCTCCCAGCTCCGCTGCACTGTAGTGTTGGTGTTGGTTGCTCTGTCTGGATCCTTTTAGGTCAGCTGTCCCGTCGGTATATCAGAGGGCAGGGGGCTTTCTGTAGCCCTTAGGACAGAGGTTTGAAGGGCTGGGAGATAGCGGRGTGGTGTGCCGTGAAGGAGCTGTTACTGAAGAGCCAGGTTCTGGTGGTAGAATGGATACTGAAATCCTTTAGTGACTAAAAGGCTCCGTTAAATGCAGCCTGTGACACCCGGATGAAGCTGTTCTTGTTAAGATTATTATTTTCATAGAGAACCATAGATGGCATCTGTCCCAGATCTTTCTAATACTCATGATTTCCTGAAATCCCCCCCCCCCCCCCCCTTCTTTTCTTTTTGAAGGAGCCTCGATGTCTGGATTGGTTTCAATGATTTTGCAAGCACTGGAGCGCAGCAAAGAGGCGAAGGATTTAATCTGGAGAGCTGTCAGAACTGGCTGCCAGGAGAACCCCATCCGTCAAACGCTGACCACTGTGTCCGGATGGGCCCAACGGGACAGTGTAACACAGACCTGTGCATGGCCAAGCACAGCTACGTCTGCGAGTACAAGCCAAAAGGTGGGCTCTGCTTCTCTCCTGCTGCCCGCTGGCATCGTGGGCAGGCGGGTATCCTCCTCACTGGCATGTGCCAAGGAAAAATAGGGCTGCATGGAGGGGGTCATCCAGAGCATCACCCCAGATCAAGTGGGACTGGCAACAACCACAGAGATTCCCAACAGAGGCTTGACTGATAAACTTTCAAAAACCTGGCCTCAGCCCAAAGGGAAGAATTTGGCCCACTTCAATCTTTGCCATCGATAGAAGTAGAGAGARGAGCAAAGCTCTGAGGCAGAGCTTTGGAAATAGCAGTTATTTGAGCAGTTTCTGCTGCTGCCAGGATCAGAGGCCATGGTGCTGCCTTGGTGACTCTTGCTGTCCTTCTGTGTCATCTCGTAGTTTGTGAGATGTTGGGGTCTTGTGACTTAAAAGACTATAGGGCCTTGGAGATCATTGGGTGAGCTTTTATGTGGTKTGTGCTGTGCAGGTTTGTGTTTATGCAGCCTCCCAAATCTCCCAAAGCGGTGTAGGGAGTAAGAAAGAGAACAAGAAAGGACATGAAATATGGGAGAAGATTTAGGTAAGAAGGAAAAGCCAGTGCTAGGAAGAGAGCCCACTGGCCCTGGTAGGAGGAACAGCATCAGCTGGTTGTGCTCAGTCCCCAAAGCCTGACCTGGCTGTGAGTGAGCCAGAGGTCTTTGCTGCTGGTGGAAACCAGCTGGTCCTGGCCACATTTCCCATGAAGTCCAGGGGGACAGGGAGGATGGGGGGTGCACCTTGTGCTCAAAAATTCAAAGCAAATCATGGGGTGTTGGAAGGGAGAAGTATTTGCAGAGTTCCTAGAAGTCAAAATTGCTGAGAATTGCAAATACAAACATTACTTGTGCAGGATGAGAAAGAAATCAAAACACCTGTAGCAAGAAGAAGAAAACTACAGGATTACAGCAGCTACTTCTCCAGTAAAGCTGGAGTTACGGATTCCTGAGTGGTCCAAGCCTTGCTACAGCTCTGYGGCACGGTGTGAGCAAGCATGAGCAGGGTCGGGGAATAGCTTCAGGTCTTGCTGAGTCTCATGGGCTTTGTTCAAATATTTCCTTTGTAAACAGGAGTTCTCTTAAATGCCGAAAACTTCTTTGTGGGAGACCCTGTGTTTGACACACATGAGGCTGTGAAAAATGTGACAGAAGATGTGCTGTCAGCTCCGTGGCAAGCTGTGGAGGTAAGAAGGGTTTGCTCATCCTGCTGCTGCAGAGGGAGCCCAGGGAGACGCAGGCAGGTGAGAGCCGTGTTTGTTTTGCAGGTGATGGTGTTCCCTGAGCTGGCRTTCAGGCACGAGGGATATTTGACTGCCCTGGAGTTTGTGACACAGGAACTGCATCAACCCGTTCAAGTGAGGTTCCAGGTGCATAGACCGATAGATGGAGAAGGTGAGGCACCTTCTCTCAACACTTGTGGTATTGTTAGAGCTGATGCATCAGGGCCATGTCAAACTGAGTGTGTGGCCTTCTTGTGGCCCCTCTGTCTTCAAAGCAGAAGCTTTGAAGCCTTAAAGGCTCAGAGATTTGGTTCTATTTTTTGAGGAGACTCAAGTGCAAAATCTGCAGGCGTGGTTGGACAGCCTGAGGTTGGAAAAGGGCTTGTCCTGGAGAAATTAATACAGGGAGAAACCTGTCTCAATGCGTGAAGAAAATATGAGTGTGAGGAACATGTGAATTAATCTTCTGAGTTATACTTTTATACTTTGGGAAGACGTGACATGTCAAATGGGAATGTCTTCTGGTCCATCTGGCCCCACAGGTTAACAAGGAAGAACATTTTCCTGAGCCCATCTCTTCCTGATGGATGAGATAATCTAATAAGCCTTTTATTCCTTGTACAACAGCTCAATAGTCACAGTTTTGGCAACAATTAATTTTGCAGCAGAATGTTTGCTATAGCCATAGGGTTGGCTGGTTACAAAAGGATATTTTTTGACACTGAAAAGCTGATACTTTGACGTGGAAACATTAACTTAAGAAAAGTTGCTTAATGTGTTTTCAATGTCAAAGCCAGCTCTGCTTTTACTTGGACTCGCTTTCGCATGAGCATAGATCTCTCTTAGATTGCAAATTGGTGCATTCTCACTGGAAAAGAGACTAACTTTTTTTTTTAACAATCTTCGTGCCTTTGTGAAATTTTCCTGTAAAACAGGACACTTGTCTTACATAGTACCAGGATGTGTTGCAGTTGCAGCTTTTACTGAGAGTGGAGAAAAATGGTGAATTTGGCACGAAGAAGYGCACTAGAAGTGTTACTTGTCAGAATGGTGATCTTTGCTTTCTCTTTCACTTCTTCCAGACTGCCAAGAGGGAAAAAATGCTACAGAACCATTCTACGCTGCTCAGGATGATGGGAACTGGACTCTACTGGAATGTCCGCCTGGTTTCCAGTGGTGTCATTTGACTAATTTGTGCTCGTCACTAAACAACTGCTGCAACGCGACCAAGTGTGCCAACAGTTCTCTTGCCAGCAGCCCTGCCCCCGTCTCCCTYCAGCACAATGAAAGCCAGCTCAGCTATGAACTCATCAAGGAATTTCTCTTTACAATACCAGCTGGCCCTTCTTCCCAGTATCTGGTCAGTGTTTATTAGCTGCTGTAACCAGTGAGTAGGTGGGGCTGTTTTCTCTTTAGTGCTTTGGGTAAATAAAGAATTGTTCCCAATTTGCAGATGGAGATACTGAAGTCCATTCAAATGTAATGACTTGCCCAGTGTCACACATGGCACCGCTTTCTGCCTTCCCCGCTCTAAGCCGTGGACTCCCTGCAGCAACCTGTTGCAGTAGCACAGTTGGTCAAAAGGCTGTGCAGATTTCCTGGGCTATTCCCATTGCACTTACGAAGTGGAGATAGATCATAAAGCTGTCTTCCATGTTAGCACATTTGATTTAGGGTGGCCAAGGAGAGCAAAGTAGCGAAATGTCTCCCCATGCTGTGTTTGGATCTGCGGCTTTTCTGTTGGTTTCCACTTGGCAGTAAATCCAGCTGTCTTGCCCAGGCAAGAGTTGGGTGCCGAGTGCTCTTAATTTGAGGCATTAATCCAAAAATGTCTCCTCTCTCTGCAGGTCACATTCAGAAAAGAAAGTATTTTTGTCAGGGCCAAGGACATCTTCAGTATCCAGCACAATGCAGGCTTGGGCTTACTCCTCCAGTGCCAGCCGAGTACCACATCGCCTTACAGAACCAASGTCTTAAGCACGAACTCTTCAGAGTGGGCACTTGGCCTGTCTGGCAGCTCCATCGGTGCCACCTGGATAAACGACACTGTTTGCTCTCTCCGAGTTCGCTATGCCGAGGAACAGCTGGTCCCGGTGATCAGCCCCCACAACGCGAGGCTGGACCATCCAGGTCGCTACACGGTCAGAGCCAGYGCGGACAATGGGGTCTTCAGCGCCAATCTGTCGTGCAGTTTCTGGGTGGCTTCCTGGGTGTCAGGCCTGCGTGTCATCCACCCCGCTCCTCAAGGCAGCAGGGTCTACCTACCATCCAACCACACTACCCTGGTCATCAAGCTCTCCTCAGGGGTGAACGCGACAGCTAGCTGGCTGGGAGACAACCACACTTTCCCCTTCGAGGGGTCCTGCCCAGCGGCTGTTGCACCGCTGACGGCAGACTGTGCCCGGGAGACCAACGACACCTGGTTTGCTGTGGTCAGCCTGAGMGGCCTCAGGGAGGGGGTGAGCACCCACGTGCTTGTTGCAGAGAACGCCGTGAGCTCCCAGAACATCACTGTCACAGTGAAAGTGGAGGAGCCCATCCGCGGGCTGCGGGCCACCCCTGACCCTGAGAGCAGAGTCCTGCTAAATACACGAGTGGTGAGTGATTATCGCTGCTTTTAATTTGTYGGTGGCGTTTTTAGCCTTCACCGCTAACAGTGTGTGTTTGGCTCGTGAGGAGGCTGGGGCTCGGCTCCACACTGGCCGGGTGTAGCACTGCTTGCTGCTAAGCGCTGGCTGCCCGGCCGTGTGGGCAGCGCTGCCGCAGGCACAGGCATGTGGCAGAAAGCACTGGTGCTCTCCAGCGGGAAGGCAGCTCAGCTGTACGTTCGCTTTAATTCCCTCAGAGGTAAGGCAGAACCTCCTGCTAGGGGAATACTGGCTTTCCAGTTCCACAGAAAACCGGAGGCATGATGAAAAGCTAGTATTTACCTTCTTTTGATGTGTCAAGGTAGYTATATTCCTTTAGGTGTTTAGATTTGCTCTGCTAAATCCTTACATCACCTGGCTGAAGCGACAAAAATGTTTCATCCATCCGYCAGAGTCTTGGAGTTAGTCTAGTGTTTGCAGTCTTTTTTTTCTCAAATCCCCTGTCCTCAGAGCTACGGCCGAGCCCTAGGAAGCTGTTCAATAACTGCCCATCGGTATCTGTGAAATGCTCTGCTCAACCTCTGGCTGCTTATGGCAGAACCCTGTGCCTGCAATGCCTGTTGGTCTCACCCTTCCTGGCTGCCAYGGTCTGCTCAGGAGGCACTGTAGGAGTGAGGAGGGAGCCCACCCTGTCCAGTGCAAGTCAACCATTTTAGCCTTTGTTGGGTACCGTCAATGGACGAGGGTCAGAGACGCAGCTTACAGGTGTAGATAAAGCTGAGTTGCTTCTGCAAAGATATCGGAAAGTTTTTTAGCTAGCAAGAGAGAGACCTGATCACAAGAGCAGAGCTCTAGGGTGTGGGAGCAGGCACTATGGGTTCTGCTCCCAGCTCTGCTGTTGATTTATGGTGTCAGGATCTGCATTTCTCTGTCAGCAACAAAGCCACAGATGATCTTGCACCTCTGTGGCATGCTCTGAGAGCGCTGTCTTACAGGCGTGTGATGCCTCCCAGTCTGGCTCTGCTCCCTCTCCAGTTCAGCTGGAGATCTCCTGGGAAGTGCTGTGCATGCTTTTCTCTTGCACTAGTATAAAATGTCCTCATGCCTTTCAGAGCTACGTCCCTGTGATGGAAGCTGGGTCAGATGTGACTTTCCGATGGACAGTAGATGATAAGCCATCTTTCACTTTTTACAATGTTGTCTTCAACGTTATCTACCAAAGCCCAGCTGTGTACAAGCTTTCGGTAAGCCAAGGCCTTTCCCGTGATACCATTTCAATCCTGGGTTTCCATCTCATGCCACAAACGAAGCAGGAAAAGCAGCAGGCAGAGAAGGCAGAGTTGAGTTGGGGAAGTTTTCACTGTGCTCCTAACGAGCTCGTCTGCTATTTCTCACTGAGCTGCTCTTGCAAATGCAAATAGTAAGTTTCTTCCTATTCTTCCATTACAGCTGATTTCGCTGTCTTCCTCGTCTTTGCTTTCTCCTCTTTTCTCCATGTCTTCCTTTCTGTTCATGGAGTGTCTGTCCTTACTCCTCCCCAGCAGGAATGAGGCAGGGAGCCCCGCTGCAGGGTGCTGGCCACTGCTTTGGCAGGCAGGAGGTGTGGATACAGACCCAGGCAGAGGCAGGATGCAAACGTAAGACTTTCATAGCCAGGACCGAGCTTCTGCCACAAGCTCTTCTGGTCTCTGTCCTGTTCTCTTTCTACTGGTGCAGAYTGGAACACTGGGTTTTGTCATGACCCCAGAAGAAGGATAGAGCGGAGAGTCTGGGCAGAGGGAGGTATCTGTGGTGGAACAGGAGTTTATCTCTGGCCAGAACATCTCTCTCTATCATGGCCTGTACTGCCATGCAGAGTCCTGGTCTGGCTCCGAGCTGCTTGATCCATTTGCAGAGTAACTGCTGGCTTCCTGAAGAGACACCAGCCCTAGCTCCGAGGGCATGCTAGCACTAATTTGCTTGGTGCAGCACTATGCTGAGTAGCACTAATTTGCTGGGTGAAGCACTGTGCTGACAAGCCTGGATTGCTTTTACTTACAGAGTTGACAAGGTGGCATTAGTCTGGGGTCGACTGGGGCAGCGTARCAGGTTCACAGAAGCCTAGACACAAACTTTTTTTATCTGTTGGGGTGGGAGGTCTCTATTCAACTGGRTTTGAAGGAACCCTTCTGTCAGCARCTCAGCTCTCCTGCAGGTGAGGAGGTGGCAAGATGCTTCGTCATTAGGTGCCATGTCAGTGTTACTTGCCTAGATAATCTTGAGGATCCTGCTCTACTTCTGTCATGTCTCTTCAGTCTCTTGCCCGTCCATTCTCCCCTTCCCTCCTCTGCCCCACTTTGCTCTCCCTCTCTGCGCCCGCTACACCCAGGATGCTGCAGTTGTTGTGCTTGGTTTTATGAATCTCTTCCATCCCTGCTCTCTGTGCTTGGAGTCACTCATCTGCCACTGTCCTAAGGAAGCTGGGTGGCTGTTGCCCCCTTGGTGGCAGCAAGTGCCTGGGCTCAGCAGCTGGAGGCAGCGTGTGGGGCACATCGGAGCAGGCAAAAAGGTAACTGGCAATTTCAGAGCCAGAGGAGTCTCAGGATGAGAAGCTCTTCTCCTTGCCCTCTTGCTGTAGAACCAGCCCTTCCTTGGACTCACTTTAGTGGTGGAGATGTGGTGGTTCCAGCAAAAGGTGGCTTTGCCAGGTAGGTGGCCTTCCAGTCTATGCTGCTTTCCAGTGCTATTCAGGCTATTGCCCCTGCCTCCCTSTCCCACAGGCTACTCTTCTCTGACCTAACCTGCTCGCCTGCCTGGGGGGACCTCTTCAGTACAGTGAAGCCCCACTCTCAGGAGAGGGCAGCACGGCAAGGTGATCCCAAAYGCATTCTTTGTCCCACTGTCCTTCCCAGCTCACCGCCTCCAACCACGTCAGTAACTTTACGGTCAATTACAATGTYACGGTGGAGATGATGAATAAGATGAAGAACCTGACTGTGTTGGGTGTCCTGCCGGTCCTCCCTCAGAACAGCACCGTGGAGCTTACAGCAAGAGTTCAGGTTGATTCAGCTGTGGATGCTATGTTCCTGTGAGTCCTTTGCAAGTTGCCTGAACGTAGGATCTTACTGTGCGTAGCTTACCAGTCTTGCCTGCACTGTTTCTCTTCCCAGGGCCAGCTGATGTTAAATGGCCCATTTCTCAGCTGCTSTGTAGTTGATTTGAAATCCCTGCAAGTGTGGTTCAGTCACACTGGCTGGGACCTATAGTTCAGGCTGAAATRCTTTTCTTTTAAAGGTTTGCAACGTTACTTTAATATTGGGTTCCTCCTCTTCTTACCAGTGCTGTACTCCTCTCAGAGCAACAATTCTGCAGCACTGGGCRCAGCTACTGCTTTGATACTTGGCTTTATGTTTCCTGTGGCTTTTCTGAAAACCCCAGCCCTGAGCCTGAAAGACAGCCCTAGACTAGGCCAGGGTTCCTCTGGGATTTCCATGATTCTCCTGTTGTGCAGTATAACATGGTTTGCATGTTTCTCCAGGTGGGATTTTGGAGATGGTGTCCAGGAGACATACCTGTTCAGACCGCCCTACAACAAGTCTTTCTTTGTTCCTGATCCCAGTGTCCATGAGGTTGTAATTGAGCAAAATGTTTCACACATCTATCAAGACCCAGGTATGCTCAGGACGGTTCTTTGGGGAAGAAGGGGCTCAGATATTTTTGTTGCGAGGGGGTTACAAGGCACCTTCCAATAAAACAATGGCTTGAAAGTCATTGTCTCATTCCTGAGCAAACAGCCAGAGTGACTGGAAGTGTCTAGCAATTGCCATCCTCTATAATTCCAGGAGAAGTTTGTCCATGCTGTAAGAAGCAGGTCCACCTCACACAGTCCCCTTTTTGGGCAGTCTGAGCAGATAGATGAGTGGCAGGCGAGCTCTGTGCTTATGGGAGGGGAGGTAGGGAGCAGGAAGGGAGTCTGTTTTGTGAGCGAACAGAAAGGAAATCTTTTCTCTGTATCTGTCTGACTGGTTTCTTACTTGGCGTTTGGTCCTCGCATGCATGGCCTGGTTKTAATTCCTGCTTGTCCTGGACCGGAGGAGGGAAGCCCAGGGGGTGCGCAGTGCAGGAGCAGRGTATCTCCCTGCAGTCCCCCGTCACGCTCCCCACACCGCTGCAGCACTGAGGAAGCTGTTGCACAAGCATGTCCTCACAACTGGTCTTCTTCTGCTCTCTTCCTATGCAGGTGAATATGCCCTGGTGGTTCTTGTGTCAAACCAGTTTGAGAACCTCACCCACTTGACCCCAGTTCACATCCACAGTTATCTGATTGATGTGAAGGTGGAAGTAGAGGAGGATGTTTTAGTTGTGAGCCGTCCGGTCACCTTCAGAGCCAATCCATTGCCATCTCCTTATGGCATTGTGTACACCTGGGACTTCGGGGATGGGTCCTCACTGTTCACAGAGAGTCAGTCCACAGTGACRTACACCTACTCCAGAAGAGGGGTATACAACGTCACCGTGACAGCGAACAATACCATAAGCAGTGTGGAGGCAGTTGAGTGCTACCAAGCGTTTGAAGAGATAACTGGGCTCCRTGTTTGGGCAGATGAGGCAGCAGAGCTGGGAGCATCTGTGACCCTTAATGCTTCAGTGCAGACGGGGGACAGTATCACCTGGATATTCGATATGGGGGACGGGACGGTGCTGAGGAGTCAGGTGCCGGTGGTAGAGCACGTGTACATAAAGGACATCAACTGCACTGTGAACGTGACAGCTGTGAATCCTGTGAACTCTGTCTCCCAAACTGTGCCTGTTCGGATATTTGTCCTGGAAGTACTCAAAATAGAGCCTACTTCTTGCATCCTTGAGCACCCAGATGTGCAGCTCACTGCGTATGTGACGGGGAATCCTGATGAATACATCTTTGATTGGACGTTTGGAGATGGCTCGTCCAATGTCACCATCAGTGGGGACCCTGTAGTGATGCACAACTTCACCCGAAGTGGGACATTCCCCCTCTCCCTGACTCTCTCAAGCAGGTTTAACAAGGCTCACTATTTCACCAGCGTCTGCGTGGAGCCAGAGATAGTCAATGTCACCCTCCTCCCTTCCAAGCAGTTTGTGAGGCTTGGTGAAGAGAGCAGCTTCCAGGTCAGTGCCGTGCCTCTCTACCAGTACCGCTACCGCTGGGATTTTGGGAACAATGAGTCCACTAGATCGAGTGGGACTGAAGTCACCTACACCTACAAGAACACAGGGGTCTTCCTRGTCACGGTGACCGTCTCCAACAATGTCTCCTTCAACAATGACACAGCGTTTGTGGAAGTCCAGGAACCAGTTGGGGTAGCAAAGATTGAATATAATGGGACAAGTGTTTTGGAGCTGAACCAGATCTACCTGTTCTCTGCCAGCATGAATGGAACCAAAGTGAGTTACTGTTGGGACTTTGGAGATGGCACTACCCAGCCTGGCCAAATCGCTACCCACTCCTACAACAACACGGGCCATTACACTATTAGTGTGATGGGCCAGAATGATGTGAGCTTTAATGAGACCATCATTGACGTCACAGTGAAACGTCGGCTCCACGGGCTGACCATCAATGCCAGCAGGACAGTGGTGCCATTAAATGGTTCTGTGAGTTTTGTGGCCACGCTCGTAGCTGGCAGCGCCATCCGCTACTCGTGGATCCTCTGTGACCGGTGCACTCCTATCCAAGGCTCCTCCACAATTTCCTACACTTTCCGGTCCGTGGGCACGTTCAATGTCATTGTGACAGCAGAGAACAAGATCAGCTCATTGCAGGACAGCATCTACGTCTACGTCCTGGAGCAGATTGAAGGCCTGCAGGTGGCTAGCAATGACCTGGTGGAGGACGTCTATTTCCCAACTAACAAAACACTCCATTTGCAGGCAGTGGTGAGGGAGGGAACAAACATCTCTTACAGCTGGGTAGCCCAAAGGGATGGCAATGCTGTGCAGACCTTCACCGGGAAAACCTTTTCCTTGAGCATCCTAGAAGCTGGAAACTACACTGTCTATCTGAAAGCCACTAATATGCTGGGATGCGCAACTGCTAACAGGACACTGGAGTTCGTTGAAAGCATTGGTCTTCTAAAGCCTTACGCCTTCCCCAACCCAGTTGCTATTAATGCCTCTGTTAACATAAGTACCACCATAACCAGTGGCACTGGCATCACGTATGTCTGGTACCTAGAGGATGGCTTCTCTCCTGTTACCTTTGAACCCTTTATTGTACACTCCTTCCAAAGCCCTGGAGTGATAGAGGTCGTCATTGGAGCAGAAAACAAGCTGGATTCAACCAATGCAACAATTTATATCTGTGTAGAGGAGGTCATAGAGGGGCTGAGTATAGGGACTGCAGAACTGGACTGTAGGTATGTCTCATCAGGCTCCACGGTGGTCTTTGAGGGGGAGCTGCAGAAAGGGACTGAAGTGACATGGCTTTGGGAGGTGCCAAATGGCACGTTGACTGGCCAGTCCGTGGCAGTCATGTTCCCCACAGCAGGGTTTTATACAGTCTATCTGAATGCATCGAATGACATCAGCTGGGCTCTGGCCAGCAGGAATATCTCAGTGCTGGACAGGATTCAAGGACTGGAAGTTCTTGCCAGCAAGAAGGTGGTGGAGCCAGGGGAACAGGTCACCTTTGTGATCAGGATGTTGTCGGGTACCTCTGTGAGTTACTTGGTGAGCATAAGTGGGGACTACTCTGTGGTGCTCAACGGGTCCAAGTACACGCATGAGTTCACCAAGAGCGGTGATTATTTAGTGACCGTGACAGTGCAGAACCAAATCAGTATCGCGCATGCCCAGGTGCTCATCTCTGTCCTGGAGGCCGTCCGCGATGTCAGGCTCCTGAACTGCTGTGAGGAAGGCATACCCACGGGCACGGAGAAGACCTTCAGTGCCCAGGTGGGAAGCGGCTCCCGTGTATCATTCTCCTGGCAATTCTCCCTGTGGAAAGAGCAAGGTCGATCCGTGGTCACTGTGGCAGGAGAGAGTGTTTCCTACACTCCAGAAGCTGCAGGGCTGCTCAAGATTCACCTCAATGCCTTCAATGACTTGGGAGGTATCAATATCACCAGAACCATCCAGGTCCAAGACCCGATAGTCCAAGTCTTCCTCACTGCCTCCAATGCCTTTGTCAACAGGACAGCACTGTTTGAAGCAGCAGTGGTGCCCAGCAGCAGGAGTGTGGAGTTCCTGTGGACCTTTGGGGATGGCTCTTCCACTCAAATGACCAGGGTTGCAGTGGCCAACTATTCTTACCTAAGCCCTGGGGATTACCTGGTGGAGGTGAATGCCACCAATCTCATCAGCTTCTTCATAGCCCACCTCACTGTCACTGTCAAAGTCCTGGAGTGTGAGGAGCCAGAGGTGGAGTTAGCCTTGCCCCCTCAAGTAGTCATGAAGCGGTCCCAGAGGAACTACCTAGAGGCACAGATTGACCTCCGAGGGTGCATCAAGTACCAGACGGAGCACCTATGGGAGATCTACCGAGCACCCAGCTGCATGAACTTGGATGACTCCAGCAGGATCCGTCTGCCAAACGTTGATGTGAACAGGCCCCAGTTAGTTATACCGAAGCTTGCTCTGGAAGTTGGGAACTATTGCTTCATCTTTATCGTCTCCTTTGGAGATACTCCGCTGTCCAAAAGCATCTTTGCCAATGTAACTGTGATACCAAGTAAGCTGGTCCCAATCATTGATGGGGGGTCATACCGGGTATGGTCCAACACTCAGGACTTAATCTTGGATGGGGAGAAATCGTATGACCCGAACTTGGATGATGGTGAACAGACTCCGTTGTTATACGATTGGTCTTGTACGTTCTCCTCCAAGGTAAGAGCAGTTTTGCACAGCCAGAGAGGGTGATCATTTGGGAGCTCCAACTGCACGTCAGCTCCACTACAGACATGTGTGGGTTGAAACGGTGTTGAGGGGAGCTTTTGTGAGCATCTTTAACAAAGCTGCTCCAGAAGGAGGGTTGCAGAGGTTTCCCAATTCCCAGCTCAGGGTGATGGTACAAAAATCGCTGTGGAGAGCTGTGCAGTGTCCCTGGGCAGGGCAGAAGTGTTGGCGCTGGAGGCTGAGGCACTCGCATTGCTGCTTCCTTTGTGTTTGGCCTCTGGTTCACAGTGTCAGTGTAGCTGCTTCCATGACCTGAAGGCATTACAGAGCTGCTGACTGCAGTCCGGGGGGCTGAGGGCTCCGGTCCCTCTCCCATTAACAGTTAAAAGTCTCTAATTTCGGCAGGGGCCAAAGTTAGACTTTGGAGGAGTCAAGTGACCACAAGTCATGGTCACTATGGTCACTAGCAGGTCACTGTCCTCACACACTGAAATGGTCTGACCCTACAGTGATAGAAGGGCAAGAGAGGGCTGCCCTTCAAATTCTTAGGGGAGATCCACCTCAGGAGCATTTTTTGATTGAATGTGGGATTCTTTTGCTTGTAAAAAGTCATTGTTTTCTATCTTTACCTCAAAATAGAAAGATGCGGAGTGTGTGTGGATTAGACTTTTGAGTTTAATGTGAGCTTTTTGTGTTGCTTGGCAGTATTTATAAGCTATTTAATGAAGAATTAATTGCTATAAAATAAGAATGTGAAGCTCAGATGAAATACAGGAGTATTCCAAGTACTGCTTACTAACCTGAAGAATAGGATAATGTGTTTTATTGTCCACGCACCACCCCGTTTCTCCCACCCCAGCAGTGGCATTGCACAGTAAGATCTGTAACAGTGACTTTGTGTGGACCTGAATGTTTTGGCTGTGGACTAACCYGATGTGCACCATACCAAGGAGGGTTTGAAAGTTTTTTTCTCCTTGCAAGCAGAGCTCGGCTGCAGGGTGCTCTCTGAATTTCAGTGCCAAGGAAGGAATTGTCACAATTTCCAAAGCTGTATTAGAAGCAGATGTGGAGTATACGTTTGACCTCACCGTCAGGAAGGAGGGTATGAGTCCCGAGGCAACAAATCAAACCGTACGTACCACAGACTACTGTCGCTTTCTGTCCTTGTGTGCCTGTTGCTGGACACAGCCGAGCTTGGAAGTCCCCAGCCCTTTTTCTAAGGAAGTTTCCAGAAGAGAGCGCTGCTGGCTCAGGACCGTGCCCAGCCATGGGAGACCTCCCAGGCTGYGTCCCCGGCCCGATCCGAGTGCCGGTGCCAGTTCAGCTGGGGGTGTGGAAGTACCACTACCTGCCTGCACCAGCCAGCAAGGGAAAGCAGGGGAAGCAGATTCTAGGGCATCACTGGGGCTCCGTAACCGATCCCGTCCAGGTCATTGGCAGGAACAGACACTGGTCTTTCCGTGATATATTCATCTTACGCTGCCTTGGGCGGCACTTTTTGCTTGTCCTGCCAACTCCTTTTAGCTTCTTCCTTCCTTTAGACCTTGCGTTAGTCCCTCTCTGTGCAGAGGCTGCGTTAGTGACCCAGCCCTGGACGGTACTGGCCAGGGATCCTGGAACTGAGAGTCTGCGACCGCAGATCTGCCGCAGGACGACGGCAGAGGAGCCCGTGGTCAGTAGCTCTTCCACCGCTGTGTGCAGTCCCGGGCTCTTCACATGTCACAGCACCAGGCTCTTCCCTGACTTGTGCCCAGAGAGAGCTTCCTGAGAGCTGGTACTTAATTTAACTGTCAACAGTTCCTCTCTTCTCTGTTTCCGAATTTTTTTAAGGGAGGATTTTTTTAAGTGCATGTTGTTTATGTCAAATTGAGCCTAGCGCTGAATGCATCTGCAGTCCGACAGCRTTTATGGTTTATGTCAGAAACATTCATCGTGGTGCGTTTGGCAATTAGAGATGTAGTTAGTCTGAAAGTGGAAACTCTTACTGCCTGGGTTTTAAACCAAAGCTGGAGGATAAAAAGAAAAAAATTAAATTGATAGTCTTTCAAGGACATTCCGTACTATCTGGTTTCCATGCATGAGTGCAAAACAATGATTCCAGTGTCGCAGGAAATTTGCAAATACTGTAGGAATGAATGAAGCTTCGATGCGCTCCGGCTTAGTGCTGTGGAATATTTATGCTCTTTTAAAAGTCTGCCATATTAAACAATGTCTTCATCACTGTCTTTCTTTGAATTCAGAATATTCATTATGCTAGGACAGAGGGCTCTGTGGAATGCTGGACAACCCCGTTTCCTAGGGGATTAAAGGAATTTAGACAAAGTACAGGGGTCAGAGCTCAATAGCCATTGTGTCTGAGCCACCGGTGCTTCTAAAGTTGTCCTCTCTCCGAGTGCTTTGCCGGGGAGGYGTGATAGATGTCTTGAGATATGAGCTAAAAGCCTGGAATGATGTGCCGCTCTCTGGGAAAGATGGTTCTTCCAGGCTGCAGAGCAAAATGTATTTGATGCACAGTAGGAGCTGTGTTTTCTGGCTATTTTTATCATCATTCCTGTCTCTCAGGGACATAGGTGGTGTCAGAAATGGTGATGGCTCTGCACAGGCAGTGYGCCTAAGGGCCAGGTCCTGAAACGTGGCGTGCGGTTCTGGTCCAAGCTCTGTGGATCAGAGCAGGGATGGGGGAGACAGCGGGACCGTGCCCTGGCTTTGCACAGGGCAGCGCGTCCCCAGTAAACCCAGGCTCCCTGGCTCGCCCTGAGCCCTCTGTTACTCTGGACTGTAAACGCTTCCCATTTAGCAGTCTTCCGACTCGAGGACAGGGACACACTCCTGTGTCCCCGGCAGATCTGCTGTGACCCCACCRGGTCAGGCGCTCCACAGCTGCAGAGGCAGGACCAAGAGTTTGGCCCACAGAAGACAAAGGAGAGCGGCAGTTGCTTCCCGGGGCAGGTGCTCACCAGATGTGCTGTAATGGAGACTTTCCTCCTCCCAGTTAGACTGCTCCTCTTTTCCAAACTCTAACATAGGTCCCATTTTTGTAGGCTAACAGCTGTCCTGAGATGGTCGGTACAGCAAAGTGCTTCAGTTACCAKCATCCCCACCCAACAGCACAAGCAGGACTTGCTGGGAATTCAGCACAGGGTACCAGAGGGACATTCTGAAAGTGATTTATGTTGTTAAAAAGTTTAAATAAAGTAAATCCAGAATTACCTGGATTGGCCTAGCTTGGCATTGGGTGGCTCTTGAAAATCAGTAGCAGAAGAACTGGCCAGTGTAAGAAAAGTGATGTAGCTTAAGTCTGACATGAAATCCTTTGGAAATCCCTTTTTGCTGTTCCCTTAGCACAGACTGGGCTGGTGCAGAGCAATTCCTCCTTGCAGAACCAGGTGCTGGGATGTCTGCTTCCCTGTTTGATGTCTGTATTTTTGTCTCAGATCTTCTGATGGAGCCTCTTGCTTCCCCAGGTATTCATCAAGAGGGGGGGAGTCCCTATCGTGTCCCTGGAGTGTGTTTCCTGCAAGGCTCAGTCTGTCTATGAAGTTAGCAAGAGCTCCTACGTCTACCTGGAGGGGACCTGCCAGAACTGTCACAACGACTCCAAGCTTGGGGTAAAGTCATCAGCAATGCTGGTCTKTGCTTCACCTTTGGTGGACTTCAGGGAGAAGGGGAGAGTCAGAGAGGACAGGCTGGAAAGAGCTGTATGAGAATTAAAGTCCTGGACCTAAACTGCCGTAGAGACAAGGAGGGGAAACGATCTCTGACCGTAAATGCAGTGGCAGGCTGGGTCTGGCTGAGGGGATGAAGAAGGCTGGCTGATACTGGTCTCTTCATCACAGCCCCTGGAACTGGCTGCAGGACTGGCTTGGGGAGTCAGATGTTTCAAACAGGCCTTGCACAGAGCTTTCCTGGTGTGATACGGGGCTCCCGCGAGGCGTGCCGTGTCTCGGCAGCATGGAGGAGGCTAGGAGAGCCTGTGAAGCAGGTTCCCCATGTCCTGTAACCACTGGACCCCCTGCGAGATGTCCAGAGCTTTCCTTTGCCCTGGGTTGTGCCTGCAGGCTGCGGGACACATGGCCTGTCAGTCCTCCATCAGTGACTCGACTTACCCAAGGGCAAGTCCTTGCTGGGTCATTTTCAAGCCAATCCCATGCGTGACCAGCTCTTTTCACTCAAACGCCACTTTTTTCCTAGAAGAGGTCTGTAAAGTGTTTTCTTCTCCCTGCTGATTGGTATTTTGCCCATTATTCTGGTGGCTCAAGCAGAGGTTGTTCAGTCTCTTCTGATCCCCCAAGTCCGTCATGCCCTCCTCTAATTGGAGATTCCACTGTGCAGCATCTCTGCAACCTGTTGAATGAAGCAGGTCTCAGAAGTGGAAGTCCTGTGGCGAGAGCTAGTCTGTGTTGCTCCCAGCAAGCCCAGCATGTACTTGCATGGCATTTTCTGGCTGGCTATCTCACTGTTCCTCTTGTTATCGCAATTGTACTTTTGTGCTATTAACAGTAACCATCCAGGACACGTTCAGCTTGAAGCATATAAAACATGGTATCCCGTGGAGACTCCACCAGTACTTAATTTATTTCCTGTGTTTTGTATTCTGTATTATGAAATACTCTGTCGGAGGGTGATGTAATCCCAGAGACTAAAGTAGATCTCACAGTGGAAATATTCCCACCAGACATTTTGGAAAGGTTCCAGTTCTTGTTGCTGTAGCACACAAGACTGAAGCTGAATTATCAACTGCAAATTTGGCAGACGCTCCCACTAGAAATCTGTTACTTTTTATAAGAGACTCAATCTGAAAACATTTTGAGGACATAACTTCAGATTTAAACAAAACCTCTCCTGTCTTTCCCCTCTTCATCTCTATAGAGATGGGCAGCACACAGCTTTAAAAACAAGTCTCTCATCCTGGACAAAAAAACTACCTCCACTGGCGACACAGGAATGAACCTGGTCTTGCGGCAAGGGGCACTGAAGGATGGGGAGGGGTATACTTTTACCCTGCACATCACAGACCTCACGACAGGGGAGGAAGGATTCGCCTCCATCGATCTGCTCCCAAACCAGCCGCCCGTCGGAGGATCCTGCCGGCTGTCTCCCAAAGGACCCCTCAGGGCGCTGATGGCAAAGGTGCACTTTGAGTGTGCAGGTGAGAGCGTACGGACGGCGGTGCTGGGCACCCGCCAGCCCTCTCTGCTCCTCRGGGGCAAAGGTTTCTCACGACCAGTGTGTTACCAGCTGCCCTTCTTTACCCCGAGCTCCTACCCCAGGACACTCTTGGCAGGGCTGAGTTCAGAAATGGGTCTTTCCAGTTCTGATCCCCAAAGCTTGGACCATGAGCAGCTTTGTGTGCCCARATTATGGAGCTCTAAAACTCACGGTAGCAGGCAGGCACTTTTTAAAATCCTAATCCATGTAGTTGAATGGTGATGTCCAGGCCAGGACAGTACTTGCAGAAGAAACTGGTATTTCAGTGCAGGAAAAAGAAGATAGGTGCCCAAAACTGAGTCACACATATGTGGGAAGAGTCAAAAGACAAAGCACTGGGGCCTTCTCTGCCATGTGGGCTGGATGTTCCCGTTGGCCGTTACCTTCTCAACCAGCTGCAGAGACGGCAACAACGAGTCTAGCTTTGGAAAAGTGGCCTGGCTGATGTCCTGTAGCCTTGGGCCAAGGAATAAGTGCCTCTGAAAACTGTATTTCCCCAAATGATTAGTGTTAGAGATTAATGCTGTCTGTGCACAAATGCTGGGAAGCTGCGCTGCAGAGGAGGTGATGAATTCTGCTGGTTCTGGGGGGGCTGGTCACCAAAGCCCAGCTTAAGCTGGGAGAGAAGCAGAAATGTATTCAGCATGATATGGTTGTAACTTTGGTATGTTTTGAGGTACCCAGAATAATTATGAAATCAATACCTCTCTGGAGTGGTGGGAATTTTAGCTCTTAGTGATTGYTTTTAAGCTGAAGTGAAGCAGGATACAGACCCACTGGTTCATGTCCAGTGCAGTGAGCCCTGGCAGAACCAGCACCTTCACTGGTGCTCACTGGCAAACATGCAGTGAATTTCCCAACTGCCCGGCTCCCACAAGACTCYGTGTAATTCCTGGGAGCTCCAAGGAAACCTTTGTGCAGGTTTTATCCTAGACTCAGTTGTTCCTGAGATGTTGAACTGCCTGAGGGCTGCACTGAGCCTCTGCCTAATGTCAGGCTTTGTAGGGCTTATACAGAAGCTGTGGCCTTGGGTCAGTGCTGTTCCCAGCCCCAACAGAGTTATTCCCATTTTTATTTTGCTCATGAACTCTTCACGAATCCCTTTAGATGTTACAGGACCCRAACACCTAGGCAGAAACCCCTAAACATCAGAAAAATTCAAAGAGGGTCAGAGCTTTACATTGCAGGCCCTGGAGATGTCCCTCCAGCCCGGCGGAGTCCTTAAGCCGTCCCCTAATGGTGGGGACAGCCTGTCCCTCTGCCAGAGCAGGGTGACCCCTTGCTGGGGACAGCAGTAAGGGCAGATGCCATGCTGAAGGGCTGAGCGGGCTGGGACACGCCAGGGGAGGGAAGGGGCACTGCCAGGCAGTGCCAGCTCTGACGGACGGGCTGGGCTTTGGGATGGTGGCTGCAGCCCCCCCYGTGCCCTTGCCCCGTCAGACCCCCCGTTCGGGTTTGTTTTGCAGGCTGGCGAGACACGGAGGACGCGGAGGGCCCGCTGGTGTACATCCTCCTGGCCTCCCGCTGCAGGGCCGGGCACTACCACGAGTTCTGCGTGTACAAGGGCAGCCGTGCCGAGCACAGCGCCTTCCTGCCCCCGGGCTTTCACGAGAGCGGCTTCGTGGTGTCCGTGTCAGTCCTTGTCCAGGACCAGCTGGGAGCGACCGTGGTGGCCGTTAACTGGTAAGACCCACTGCTCGCAGGCTGGGCTTACACGGCAGCGCCAGYGTCCAGCCTAAGCTCCTGAATCTCAGTCTTATGGCTTGACCGCTGGGTCCCTGTCCTGAAGGGCTCGGCAGGTCCTGGGTGAAACGTTTGCCTCCTGGAAGAAGCTGTTGGCAGGAAGACGAGGGGAGGCTCAGCAGAAGTGCAATACAGAGAATTCCAGTCTTTGTGGGTCATCGCTCAAGGGGGGGGAGACTTTCCCATAAGTTACTGCTCTCCTGACCACCTCCTCAATTCCCTGGTGACACGTTGCTTTGACGGCACGATGTTACTTTCTCAGAAGATCTCTGTGCTCTGTACTCTGCCACCTTCTCTGCATCAGGAGCCCTCAAAGGGGAGTTGGCAGCGGCAGGCTCTGGTGCTGTGGGTGGCCTGGTGTCCCGCTGCTGAGAGCCAGGGAGGTCTCATGTAGCCAAGGTGGAGAGCACGTGCATTTGGATAGAGCGGAAGGGATTGCAGCTCGAGTCTCAGCAGAGCCAGTACTGGTGAAAGCCCAGTTATCCCTTCTGCAAACGCCCCTTGGTTTCCAGTGCGCTCCGTGCAAGCCACAAATCCCCACAGGTCTTTGGGCAGCATCCTGAGCTGGTCTCTGCTGCCTGACCGAGCTGTATGACTGCTCCTTCGTGAGGCTGCTTTGCAACGCCCCGCACTGTACATGCGGTCCCGGCCTCCCAGGCTGGAGCGCAGGGTCCTGCAGTGCCTGCGGAGGAGGGTCTGTGTCCCAGCTGTTCCTCAGACCCGAGGGAACGATGCCAAAAGCAGTGCAGTTCCTCCCAGCACACCGACCCTGTTTTTAAGTGCTCTTTATGCTCCATCAAACTAAACCTGGATTTTCTCCTCTGGGTTCAGTGCACCCGCGTGCATCCTGAACCTGCAGCTCTGCAGAGCTGGACCAGTGAGGAACCGGGCTTCAGGTCCAAGATGTTCCTACATACAGTTGGTGCAAACTGGGCACCAGGGCAGGCGTCAATAATGCTGTCTGTTGTTTAACCACCTGCTTCCCCCCTCATCTTCCTTCCCAGCTAAAGGGTAGATTCTGTCCCCTTCCCCCAGCCCCGTTTGATAGTCTGCCCTTAACCCAAATGCCTCTTTSCCTTGGCAGCTCCATGGAAATCGGCTTACCCGAGGGGTTCCCCAGCCTCTCCCATTGGCTCTACAATCAAACTGATACCGTGCTCCAGGGCTTAGTGAAACAAGGGGACCCTCAACAGGTCATTGAATACTCTCTGGCCCTCATCACCATCTTAAATGAGGTAAAGCAGCACTCTCTGCCCAAGAGGGGCCTCCAGAAGGCCTTGCAATCGCCAGCAATGTTCTTTGGCCAGGTTTTGTACAGCGATGTAGGGAAATGAGTAATGCTACAGTTTTTCATGTAAATCAGCGTACATGCATGCTGGGAGCTGGGCTGGAGCTATTTTCATGCATCAAAAAAAATAACAAGCTCCAGACACACAATGACCAGGGAAAGCAGAGGGGCTGCAAAATAAAACAGAGGTCCCAGAGAAGGCAGTGGCCTGGGTGTCTCCCATGCAGCCTGCTTTTTTGCCCTCATATTCAGATAGTTTTTCCTCTTTACTGCCAACCTCAAGTCTAAACACTGAATTTAGAAACAGAAATCTTAGCCCAAATTCCCCCACCTCCTTCATGCTTCCCCTGAGCCAGCCACCCCACTCCAAYTCAGCAGGGCTGGAAACTCGCTGTAGCTGCTCAGGTGCTGCTCTGGGTGCGAAGGAGACCTCCTTGTTCTGACGGCTGAGCTAGTGCAGCTAGAAATGTCTTCTGGCTGCATACAAGGCTCTTAATCCACAGTGCAGGAGCATCGTCCTCCTGGCAGCATTCACCTTCACGCCTACGTAAAGTAGTGCCCAGTCCCTCCATGTGCATCTCTCTAGGCAGGGCAGGAATTGTGGTCTCTGCTCATGCTTTCCTCSCCAGTAAGACCTGCTGCATGCCTGGAAGCCAGGCAGGGGCCATCCCCCTGAGCACAGGCACTGTGCATAGCTGCATAAGGACTGCACACTGGTGTACTACTTGGCTGTCAAGTGCAAGGCTGTTAAGGTAGTTGCTTGGAGCACACAAGTGACACTGAGGAAGTTCTACTGAAAAACCAGCTCATTAGATCACCCTCTGGGGAGGAGCACAGGCAGGGAGATACAGAGTGCAGGGAAGAGGTGACTTCAGCACCGCTCATCATCCTCTGAAACAACCTGACACATTTCCTCACTCTACTTGCTTTTCTCCCCCCCCAGTACGAGCGGTCCATGCTTCTGGAACCTGAGACTGGGAATGAATTTGAACTCCGGACCTGGACTCGCAACAATATCACAGAAACCCTGAACTCGCTGAACGTAAACACAGTTGACGATATCCAGCAGATCTCAGCTGCCTTGGCGCAGTGCACGGTATGTTCCCCATCACCACCTCCAGCCTCCTGCTCTTCCAGGCGCAGCTTAGATGCTCTTCAATTCTTGTTCTGCTTCCCTGTCTCTCTCTCCCACGCAAATACCACACAGGGAGGACAGGTMTCACTTGYTGACATCGTTAGGGTTTCTGTGAAATACCACACAGGGAGGACAGGTCTCACTTGCTGACATCGTTAGGGTTTCTGTGGTGATGTCGTAAGCGTTGTCAGCTCTGCTCCTCACCGTGCCACCGATCTAGCAGGCGTGGACAAGATGATGTATTCATGTGCTGGAAGACAGCACCTAAGAACTCTGTGCTGCTTTTCTGGTAGCAGCCCTGGTGTGGCAGCTTGCTAGCAAGTAGGTTCCTTCACTTGCGGATGGAGGCTCTGGGAGAGGCCTCGGCAGACTGGAGAAGCTCTGGACTAAATTGCTGGGGGAGTTGCAGAATCTCTGAGGACAGGCTGGACTCCCATCAGGAGTAACACAAGTAGAGCCGGACCTGCCTTGAGCCAGGGGACAGCGCCAAGGACTGACGTTCCTTCCAGCCCTATTTCTACCATACAAGATTAGAAACACTGCTCTGCTCYGCTGCTGACTGGAAGCGCTCTGTTCCCCAGCCAGCTCACAGTTTCAGCTCCCCCGTGCTGGGGCTGCTGCCTGGTGGATTTAGGAGTGGCTTTGTGTGTTTTGTCAGATGGGCAAAGGGAAGAGAGCCCAGTTATATAATGTACTTGGGGTTTGGTGGCCAGCCAGTCAGCTCTGGCATGCTCTTCCTTCCCGCCCTCCCAAATCTTTGCTTTCGGGACTGGAGTCAGGTACCCTGGCCTTGGCTGCRCGTCGCCTCCCCAGCCAGGTCACCAACCTCGCTCGGTGGGAAGAGGCTGTCATTGAAATGATGGACAGACYGCTGCATCCCACCCACAGAGTCCCCATTCTGCTGCTCCCTTCTCTGCTTCAGAGTCTGTAAACCTCAAAAATAACTTCTTTCTGTTCATCTTTGGGGATTTGGGGTTCAGCACATCCCATTCCGATGCTGGATTGGTTTGTTTCTGTCTCTCCCACGTGCTCTTGCCTTGCGACTTGATCTCGCTGTGGAAGCTTAGGTCTAGAAATAGAATTTTTGTTCCACGGGAAAAGCTGACGTTCCAGGATTAGTTTGTGCTCTGGATTGGAATGAAAAGCTTARAAAAACAGTAATCTAGAATTTCCCAAGTGGTTGAGACTAGTGCGGAGTTCACACATTTTCTTTCCTGTAGAAGTGTCAATCAGTGCTGATGCTTTTTTGATTTTACCTACAGGGGAGAGGAAAAACCAGAATTAATTTCTCCTGAAGGAGAAAAAAAGAATCTTGGTCTTCTTAGTAGTTTCTCCTTCCTAAGCAGTAGCTCCTTGGTGGTTCCTCCCAATAACCCTTTTACTTCCCCACCTCCTTGATACCTGACTGTGCCTTGTGGACTCYGATTTACACAGTATGTCCTCGCTTCTCATAGCTTACAAATAAAAGCAGAAAAGGGGGAATTCTAGACCTGCAGATGCTGTTTTGATTCTTCACCAAAACATATGGTGAATCACGTCTGAATTCTATGATGATTAAAAGAAAAAAGATGAATAAGAGCTAGGAACGGGGTTGTGGTAACAGCTTCCATGTGTTGCCTCAGTCCCTCCCATCCAGCCCTCGAGAGTGCGGAGAGCTCCAGGCCACGGCTAGAACATTCTGTTTCTTGGACACATCTGGGAGCAGAGGGAGGGACATCCATCATGCCTGAGTGGCAGGATCCCTCCCACAGCTTTCAGGAGTATTTGGACACTGAAATGGATTCAGTTAGGGCTAAATCTTGCTTCCAYTGAAGATAACAGAGTGGATGGAGGAATCCTATCCAGCTCCTTCTGGTTGATTTCTGTAGGAATGGTGTGTGGCCCCAAAGGGGTGCTCATGAGATGCAACAGCAGGAGACGCGCTTGGTCCTTACAAGTGAACTCCAGAGAAGATGAATATGCTGCCCTTTATTGCTCTTTCCAACCCTAATGCATCTTCCATCAGACTCCCGGCATGCCATGCCTACACTGGCAGATTGTAACGTGAGGGGAGGTGGACGGAAGAGTCTTGGAGACACCAACAACTTCTTGGCATCTCTCAGTGTGAGCAGAGCAGCCGTGGTCTCTGCGGTCACCTCCTGGGGACTGGAAAGAGCAGGGGTGACTTTCAGAGTGCAAATAGTGTTTGAACAAGTGTGCTCAGGTCTTTGCAGGACTGAGCCGGCTGAACTTGCCTACAGCTGCCTTCATCTTTCCCTGGGGGTCTTCCTACTGAATCAAACTGTGTTTCCCTYTGCAGGTGGTGAGCAAGGAGCTGGTTTGCAAGTCATGCCTGACRAGGACCTTGAACAAGCTGGAGACCATGATGACCATTCTGCAAGGGGAAACGACCCAGGGCACCGTSACACCGACTGGTATCGCCGACAACATCCTCAACATCACAGGTCAGTTCTGTTCCTGCAGGAACGGGTGACATTTGACCGGGTGCTGCTGAGGGCACAGGTGTCCCTGCACAGGGTGCTGGGCAGAAGTAGGCTGAGGGAAGCTTTGCAGGCTTTCTCCTGTACCATGAGGGGTTTGGCTCATGCCTTTTCAAGCTGTTAGGGAAATTGCGTCTAACATTTGGAGTGTGGCACCCCAGTACTTTCTTCTCCCTGCACTTTTCCCAGGGTTGTCCTGGCTTTGGCAGCTGTTTCTGCGGACATTTAAATATGACAGTTGTTAATAAACTCACTAATACTTCAGGGAATTGACTTTTTAGTAAACAATGAGTAACAGCTATGGCTTCCAGATGCTTGCCTTCCYGCTTGCAGTCTGAGGAGGTTGCCAAACTTCACTGGGGCACCCATGAACACTGTGCTGAAATTCCCACCTGGTTACCCTGGGAAGGTGCAAAGAGGCACCTTCTTTGCACTCCTTGTTACRTATTTCTGAGTGTTCTGCACCTTATAATGCAAAAACTTAGTAACATGTTTGCTTTATCCATTCTTTCCTTGTTTCCCAATCTGCCGTTCTAGTCACTTCACAGGAGGAAAATAAAGCCTGTTGTGATTAAGTATTCACCACCAAACTTTGTAAATTAGCCRAGAGCCTGCAGGAATTGCTGACAGCTCTATTTTTAGCTGTGGGCTACTGAACACTTCCAGTGCAGAAGGTCATGTGCACAGTGTAGAGTTACAGTGAGAAGACAGTAAGGAAAGACTTGTCTGATTGTTTTGGGAAGGTGTCAGATGTTATCTAGACTGTAGCAGTTATCTAGGCTATTTACCACTTCCTCTGTTTGCACCTTTATTTCTCTCCTGGCAGGTGACCTGATTCACCTTGTCAATACGGTTTCCCAAGAATCCAAGCCCCAGGAACTGCTTTCTGATTCCCACAATTTGCTGCTAGCTCCCAAAGCCTACAACCTGTCTTCCAGCCTGATGCGCATCCTCATGAAGTCCAGAGTGCTGAATGAAGAGCCCCTTGAGCTGGTGGGAGGAGAAATTAAGGCCACAGGCAAGCGGTCTGATCCCTTTAACTTGCTTTGCTACGAAAACACACCAAACTGCCAGTTCTCCATCCCCCAGGCATTCAACACCACCCTTTCCAACCTAACGGATATCATTCAAGTCATGTTCCAAGTGGACTCCAATCCTTTCCCTTTTGGTTACATCAGCAACTACACCGTGTCCACCAAGGTCGCCTCCATGGAGTTTCAGACACACAACGGGGTGCAGATCCCCATTGGGAGCCTGGACTCGGAGAAAGCCATCACCGTAATGGTGTCAAACAACACAGATGCTGACARTCTCTCTGCTGGCACTGAAGTCGTCGAGGCAAGAACATCTGTGAACCTCATTGTGACTATGGAGAGCAACAACAGAGAAGCAGGACTGCACTTCCAGCTCACTTACAGAGTCCTGAACGGTAGCGCAGACATACCCAACTCTGTGCTCTTTGCTGTTTCTTCCCGTGGGAGAGGAGGGCTGGGTCTTGCAGCAAAGGAGAGCTGTGTCAAGACGTAACTGGTGTGGGAGGGGATGTCAGGTGTAGCCAGCAAGTTCCACACTGCATGGTTGAGGTTCCGGCTGTCACGGCCATTATCCAGTCCCCAGTGTGATCCTTGCTTGTGGATTCTGGCACTGAGAAGCCTTTTGCTTTTTCGAGCCCTTCTGTTGAGCCACGTTAGCACTGGTGGGAGTTTGTCCTGTCTCTCTTTTGGTCAGGTACAATGGTATCCAGAGTCTCTTGCTCAGGATCCTCTGAGCTGCAGACGGAGAGTGCAATCTGGAAAAGCATCTCTCCTGACTTCCTGCGTTCCTGATACTCCTCCCTGAACATCCACTGCTGGCAGCAGGCTTGTGGTCGATCTGTCCCTGGTGTTTATAAAGTACTTTCTGTTTTTTCTCCCCCTCCCCACACAGATCACTACATTGCAAGCGAGCCTGAGCCATTCATCATGGCTTATCTCCATCACGAACCGGAGCCCAACGAGCACAACTGCAGTGCCTCTAAGAAAATTGGCCTGGATGCCCTGGCTGGAAGTGACCACAAGCTCTACACCTTCTTCACCTCACCCAGGTAAGAGAAGCCTCCTTTGCAATCCCTGTCACCCACAGGCTGTCCCGTGGATGTATGTGGGGGACGCTCAGGGCCTTGCCATGGTGTGTACCAAGCTGCTCTGCAGGGCTGGTGCTGTTGTAGCTATCGACAGTGCTCCTCTGTCCTCGGAGGAGACCGCTCTCCTGGGCAGGCAGCTGCACGCTGCCATTCCCGCACCCCAGCATTGGCACTCCCTCCTTCCCAGACATCTGCTGCTGCTGGTGCAAAAGCAGCTCAGTGCTCTGTGTTTTGCCTTTCTGATCCAGGTAAAGGAGGGTTCCCCTTTTTAGAGCTGTAAATCATGTTCCCTGTGCGTATCGTGACCCTCACCCAGGGCCTCTCCTGCTGATGAGTCTCCCCCCTGCTGCCCTTTTCTCTGCTCACTTGCCCAATACCTGCTGTAGTCTGTTTGGCTGTTGCTTGTCCAGACTTCCATCCTCCGTGCGYTAGTGATCCCAGAGCTGCCCATCTTTACCAGGACTCTTTCCCCAAGGGACTCACTGACCTTTGCAGATTCAGGGCTTGCTCCATGCAGCTCATGAAACCATTTCCCAGAGCAAAGCACCACACGTTAGCCTAGTTCCTGAACTGCAGTGCAACCTTCACAAAAGCACCTCTGTCCTCAGAGCTCATCTTCCCAACATGTGAGTGGAAGAGAAAGCAGGTTCCTCCTGGGCTCCTGTCCACCCTGCTTGGAGCGTGCCGGGGCTCATTAAGCACTGCTCTTGTGCTGCTGGGTTTTGCAGCAAAGCTCTCTTCTTTTTATTAGAGCATTCTTGTAACTTCAGTTGCTGACTTGCTGCCTTGCCCGGGAGTGTGTGTGTTCATGCCTCCTGTTATTTACAAGCCATTCCTAGGCTGAGAAGAAAAGATAGGCAGCTTGGGAATAGGTGGGGCAAGAGCGGAGCCACTGTTGCGTAAGTTGACACAGCTTCCATGGCTTTTGGTAACAGGATGCTCAAAGAGGGATTGATCGTCGTAATGAGCAGATCTGCTCCCAGCCTAGAATCGTAGAGTTGCCATGGAATTGTCGTGTGGGTCAGTGGGACACGGGGAAGGGCGGGTGGGAGGGCTGTGCAAGGCTGCCAGCACAGAAAAGAGGATGTGCAACATAGTGCTCCAGGTGCTGAAATAATACAAAGATAAAGAAGAATTACAGTGGTCTGTAGAACCCCAGAGTTTCTGTTCAGCCAAAGGGTGGTGTAAATTACAGCACATTCACTGGGCTTTTCCCTGCACACATCCATCAGAACGGGGTCTGTGTCCCTCCAGCAGGCAGGTTAATAATGTCTCCTTGCTCTTTCCCTTCTCCAGAACGGATGACACCATCCAGAAATACTACTTCAACATCACAAACCATTTCAGCTGGTCCCCGGTGGAGGTGACTCTGGGGCTGTACACTTCCCTCTGCCAGTACTTCAGCGAGCAGGAGAAACGGTGGAAGACAGAAGGCATCATCCCGCTGGAAGAGACCAGGCCACACCAGGCTGTGTGCTTAACCCAGCACCTCACCGCCTTTGGGGCCAGTCTGTTTGTCCCCCCAAACTCTGTCCAGTTCATCTTTCCTGTAAGTAAAACACAGCGGAGGCTGTGCAGCGTTGCCGAGCAGATTGTTGTCACCTAGAGGAAAGCCTGGGGCTCCCATCGGCGTCGCGTTCGAGCTGGGTCAGGCTGACCTGTGCCCGGCTGGCAGACCAGCACAAGTACCTGGGAGCGTCTGGGAGCGGCAGATGGGCACAGCTCACAGAGGGGCTCTGTCCTCTGATCCTGAATCCTGGCTGCTGCTGCTAAAAACAGACCTTTGCAGATGGCTTTATTCTCTATTCTGGACACCTCGCGGTGTGTTCACCTCATAGTGAGATGCCAAATGCTGTCGCCCAGCACTGTTTTATCCCAGTGAGCTTGCACCTGCCAGCTGCTCCCTGCCTCCCAGGGCCCTGCAGGCTTTTTCTAGCTGCCGGCGTGACGCAAGTGGGAGCAGAGAGCTCTCGGCAGCTGCTACAGCAGCTTCAGCCGGCTGCTGCGGTCGCTCGGCAGGGCTGTGAGCACGCAGTCTGCGCAGGGACAGGTCTCTCTCTATTTGCATGCGGTATCGTGTGTGTCAGTGATGATTAAGGCCAGGAAGGAGGCAGCGTGACTCCTGGGGAATGGGGGGGCTCCTCCYGGGGAAGGAGAGTGCCTTGCAACATACTTCTTTTCTTTTAGGCTCCAGGCCCGGGTCTCAACTACATCGTTCTGCTGACATGTGCYGTCTGCTTTGTGACCTACTCAGTGGCTGCACTGATCGTGCACAAGCTGGACATGATTGACATTAACCGAGTGGGAGTGATTCCTTTCTGCGGGAAGAACGGGCTGTACAAATACGAGATCCTGGTGAAAACTGGCTGGGGCAGAGGATCAGGTTAGCCCACAGTCTACTCCTGTGCTTGATTCCTAGGCTGACATCTGTGTAGTTCCCCTGAGATCTCACCTCAGCACATCGTGCACCAAATGTTCCCCTGCAGGGCCCAGAGCTGAGCTGGTGTTTGGAGCAGCACTGAACAGACAGTTCAGGGCTTCCCACAGCATTCACAGTTTTTATTGTGAGATGATGGGGCAGGTCAAGACCTGTGGAGGAGAGCATGCTGCCCCACCGCTTSCTGTTGGGGTGGGACAAGCAACTGCTGCTGGAAGGAACCAGTATAGAAATACCCCCACCCTGCTTTCCCTGACTGGGCTGTGGTTGCAGGAACAGCCAAGAGGCAGCGATTGTTCCTTACTTCTGACCCTCTCCTGCAGAAACATCCAGGCCTTGTGGGCCCTTGAGATGGACCATTTTGCTGTCTTCCAGCATCCATCACTTTGTTCTGCCATCTGAATCTTTCCCAGCGGCATGAAGGCAGAAAGCTTGGCTTTCTGATCTGGGACCGGGTTTGTAGCTAGAGCTGCCAGAAACATCATCCTGGTCTTGGAAATCTGGGCAGTTGGGATGTGGAAGCTCTAAGCAAGGACAGAGGTGGAGTGCCACCATGTCACTGCCAGAAACATGCTCCCATTGATCGTAGTGTAACCACTGGTTTCACTGGCAGCGGCTTTCTCCTGAAGCCACTCGTAGGACCATCCAGGTTGAGCAGGTGGACCAAGGAGCATCTGGCAACTGGCACCGGAGAGAAGTCAAAGAAAACAAGTCTTTCAACTACTTGGTGGCAAAAACATCCAGAATAAACATCTCCTCCCATTAGGGTGTTAGCAAGGCGAGGAATGTCAGATTCAGTCCCCTCCAAAGAGGAAAACCATGAGCGTGCCAAGGTCCGTGCGCCAGGCCAAYCTGAGCAGCTGCCCTCCAGGCTGTGTGTAACACTATCCCTGGGCGTGGGACGGCTGTTGAGCACATTCCTTCCTCCCGAGTCTGCAGGTGGCCCCTCTGAAGGGCCACTGCATCTGGTACCAGGTCACTGGCACGAAGGCAGGGCTGGGGAACAGCTCCACTTTGGGTGGACTTCCCTAACTGAGCCCCCTTAACTCTGCCAGGTACCACGGCCCACGTGGGGATCGCCCTGTATGGTGTAGACAATAAAAGTGGTCACAGACACCTGGATGGAGAAAACGCCTTCCACCGCAACAGCCTCGACGTGTTTCAGATCGCAACGGAGCGGAGCCTGGGGAGCATCTGGCGCATCCGCATTTGGCACGACAATAAAGGTGAGACGTGAGCGGGTGTGTGGGCCTGAGGCAGCCATCACACATCCCAGGTCAGAACCAGGCTCTGCTCCGCCTGGTACCTGCACTAGGAGAGAGGTACCTGGGCCTACAGTCTGGACTAACCCTGATGGGAGACCATGGTGACCCACTGGCTTGGGGGAAGATTGCTGGGTGGGGGGACATGGAGTCTCCATCATGGGGGAGTCTGCAGACTGGTCAGCTGTCATCCCGCACACATACAGTGCAGTGTGCTGTGACCGTGTCTGCAAATGTCCGCACAGCCGAGGAGGTGACCTGGCTATGCCAAGCCTTTCTCCTGGGGACTGTGCAATTCCCACCGATGAAGATAGTCTCACGGGGTGACTGCTGCTGTCCCACCGAGGGGCTCTTGTGTTGCCCTCTCGGCTTTGCGGGTCCATGCATGGAATGCCTGCCATGAAACACATTTCTTCATCTCTTAACTTTTAGGACTCAGCCCCTCTTGGTACCTGCAGCACGTCATAGTCCGGGACCTGCAGAGCAGCAAGAGCTACTTCTTCCTGGTGAATGACTGGCTGTCGGTGGAGAGTGAAGAGAACGATGGCATGGTGGAGAAGGAGGTTTATGCTGCCAGTGAGTGCTCAGCCCCCGGGGCGTGGGGCTGGGATGGCTGAGCAGCATGGCAGTTCTCACTGCGTTGAGGAAAGGCCCACGGCAGGAGACTGCAGGGAGACCACAGAGCCTGCACACTGGCTCTTCCTCACTGCATTGATGCCTTGCGCAGCCAAGTGCTCTGCTGGGTCCTTTGTGCTGGAGCACGAGGCGTGGCAAGGACCCAGATGTGCAGGAGGGACCATATAGATGCAGTGTGGATACTTCCCAGATGTGYGAGGAGGGACCGTGGCAGGCGCAGCCGGGTCCCCTCTGCGGTGCAGCTGGCCTGAGAGTCTCTCTGTCTTTTTGTGCTCAGGTGAGACAGAGCTGAGGAGCTTCTCCCGGATCTTCATAGCAGAGCTGCAGCGAGGTTTCTTCGAGAAGCACGTCTGGCTGTCCATGTGGGACCGCCCGCCTCGCAGCCGCTTCACCCGTGTCCAGAGAGCCACCTGCTGCTCCCTCCTCATCTTCCTCTTCCTCTGTGCCAACGCTGTGTGGTACGGCGTGGTGGGGAACGTACACCTCAGGTGCGCTGCGTCCCTTGGTGCTCTGGCCAGTCCCTTCGCTCCTCAGGGCCCCTCCTGTGCTTGTCATGACATAGGGCAGGACAGACCTTACGTCTGCTGGGAATAGGTGCCTTGCTTGTGGCCTTGAGTCTGCCCTTCCTGCTCCAAAGAATCTGGGATCAGGACACAAATGATGAAGGACAACCTGATCAGCTTTCCCCCTTACCTGGTTTTGCTGTGTCATCTGTTAGCACAGCCCATGCCCGTTTCTTTCTCTGCACATCCGAAATACCTGGTTGTGCAGTTTTGTCTCACTGCTTGCTTAGCTGACATCCCTGAGTGCTCCTGCTAACACCGGTCTCTGATCTCTCTTGATTCTCTCCAGCAATGGGGCCGTTTCCAACCTGATCCCTGTTAATGTGGACACAGTGGCTGTTGGTCTGGTGTCCAGCGTGGTGGTCTACCCTCTCTACCTGGTCATTTTATTTCTTTTCCGGATGGCTCGTAGCAAGGTAATGAGGAGAAGTAGTTGCAGGCTGCCCAGATGGGTGTGGTGCCACCAGGTTTGCTCATCCGAGGCTAGATGCTGCCCTTTGTGGTACATCACTTCTCCAGCTGGTCTCTGCACTTTCCCAGTTGTGCCTCTGTGCTGCCCTGCACCGTGGCCAGACCCCTGCCCTTAGCAAGTCTCTGCCCCCCTCTTGAGCTGGGGTCAGCCCCTGACCTTAGAGGGACAGATCACTGCCTGCATTCTGACAATGCCCAGGCAGAGACCAAAAGGGCAGATTTTAAAAGCTGCTTAGGCACTTAACTCCCTCTTGATTTCGGTATGTGATAGGTACCCAAATGCCATTTAAAGGTRTGACCATTTGCTGCATTGGCAAGAGCTTGAGAGATGCTCAGTGGAGCATTGCTAATGAAATGCCTACCCTGGGTACAAATTCAGCWGTCTGAGCAGAGCTGTGGTTAGGCAGCTGTGAAAGGATTAGCTGGGGATTTAATGACTAGTTAGACACAATTAGCAGCCCTATTAAGTACTGCAGCCAGCTGCTCAGTGGCTGATGAGCAGCAAATGTGTCTGATATTTCTTGTTCCTGTGAGCACTCCCKGCTTTGCAGGAGGTTGCAAACTCATGTGGCTTCCTGGGAACTTGTACCTGGGACAGCCTAGATGGCACTGGGCTGTGGTACCTGTGGGTACGAATGCCCAAGGTGCCTGGGAGGCAGCGGAGGACGTGCGTGTGCCTGTTCTCAGCCCCGCTGGGCAGGCCTGGGGTCCCCCAGCCCTGCCTGCACAAGCGTGGAGCTYCCCAGCAGAGTAGGGAGCTGATGGGAGCCACTGAGCAGCAGGACTCTGAGCCACTGTGACATTGTCACCTCCATCCCTCCCTTTTCTGCTCAAGCCTTCCTGTCTCCTGCAGGTCTCCATCAACCACACCCTGACTCACTCAGACCAGCAGTCCTTGGAGATCGACAACTACCTGGACTCCTCAATCCTCGACAGCTCCTTCCCCACCTTCCCTGGGCTCCGGGCAGAGGTAACTTGCTTCCCACCCGAAAGCTGGACAGGCTGCACAGGTCTGTGTGTTCCCCTGCACGGTCACAGTGTCCATCCATAGCTGTCAGTGCAAGAACTCAGGCACTCAAGTGCCTCTGGCAAATATCAGTGATGGGGGAGAGCCGCAGCCCTTCATCTCTCACCTGCATCTCTGCCCAGGCCAGTCTCGGGTACTGAGCACAAGCTGTCTTCAGCTACTGCTCTGTCCGTGAGCACGGATCTTCCCAGCGTGCCTGGGCATTATGTCTGGAGGAGAGCAGGCTCCTGAGGTGTGGACCCAGGCTAATAGCAGCTCAGGCTCCAGGTTTCCAGTGACCCCTGATGTTATCAACCCGCTGTTTTAACSAGGCACAAACCGGTGTCATGTGCCTGAAATGCCTCTGCTTCCTCCACAGGCCTTCTCTGAGCAAACCAAGACAGATCTGTTCTTGGAGGACTCCAAAAGGTAAGTACGTTTCTGGGAGTAGGAGTTTAGTGTAGTTTTCTGTAGATTGGGGTTGTGGTCCCGCAGCTGTTTCCCTTCTAGACAGTCCTACGCACTAGCACAATTGCTTTTCTCATGCTTCCCATTCCCCACACGTACCTGATTGAACCCCTTCCTCTGTTTTCCCGCAGCCTCGTGCGGTGGCCCTCCAGCGAGGCCCTGCTCAGCTGGCCAGACCTCCTCAGCGACCCCTCCATCATGGGCAACACCATCCAGAAGCTGAAGAGAGGCCGGGCCAGCCGCCACCTGGGACTCGAGGCCCCCTTGGCAACTGAGGAGGACAGCTTGTCGCTTGGCGTTCACCAGGGACAGCCTCGGTATTTCTCTGCCTCAGGTGGGTGTGTGAGTAGCATTGCTCTGTGCCAGGCTTTGAATGCCCCAGGGAAGTGCAGGAGGAGCAGTGTGGTCCTTAGGAGCCCTGGCTCAGCTCTGGAGAAAGCAGTGTAGGAGAGCCTGCTGCCATCACCACTGGCTTCAGTTTGGAGGGCAGAGGAGGAGGGTTGTATTTTCTTAATGGGGATCTCAGTCTGGGAAAGCAGAAATCCTGATGTGGATCAGTCTKAAGTGAGTGGTCACCACACTGCCAGCAGACTGGGAGCAAGGAGAGATGTGTTCCCATRGGATCTGAATGTTGCAAGCAACCAGCACTTCTTCACTGGTTGCAAAGCCACAGTGTGTCTCTGAACCTCTTTAAATGGCTGGAGAAGGAGAATAACTTGGCCTCCTATACCAACAGTTTCATGCCAGGCTCTGCAGCCAAGCTGGGGATGGACAGGAGCTAGAAGACAGGGAGGAGGGGAGGGGTGTCCCATGGAGAAGGACCTCACCCTGGTCCTCCTCCTCCCCAGTTCCACAAATGTGGCTGAGGCCGAGCGGTGCAGAACTGTCCCCCAGTGCAGTGCTGTGCTCCTGCCAATGCTGTTTGCACTCTCTCTTTCCCCAGATGAGGATCTGATCCGGCAGATCCTGGCAGATGGAGCTAGCGGCATCTCCCACTCCCAGGACCTCGGGCCGTACATGAGGGCTGAAACGGATCTGATCTCAGGCCTGTAAGTATTCGGGGAGCAGAGTCCCCCACTGAGCTGGAGCCTCCTGTCCCTTGCCCTCCCATCCAGCTCCGCAGCAGCCGATATTGCGCCAGCCAGCTCTGCTGCATCCAGCCGCAGTGTGCTGAGCTGAGCTGGGTTCTGAGACATTGCAAACGCCTGGGACAGCTTTGACACGAGTCACTATGTTCTTGCTGGCCGTGGTTCCTGCAGCCCCCACAGCCAGAGCTCCAGGAGGGCACTGCCACCCTTCCAGGAGCCACCTGGAATATCCCCTTAAAGCCCCAGCTGAAGATGTGTCTCCAGAGCTTTGTGGACTGCTGACAAAGTGCCGGGACGTGGGTTCACTTCATGGCGCTGACGGGAGGGAGAAGGGGGGATTGAATCTCCGTTGTGTTATCGTGCCCAGGGCACCCTGCTTTGGGACCCTGACCACCACCCAGCCGGGCTGGCAGCTCACCGCTGGGTAGCCAGCGCAAAGCGGCAGATGAAGGAAGGGGAGAGACTTTCAGCCCTCCTCCACGAGACGCAGAGAAGAGTCTGCATGCCTCGGCAGCCTGGGCCCGCTGCTCTGGAAGGAAGCGCTTCTAACTGAGCCGGGGCTGCTGCGCTGGTGTTAGCACTGGAGTTCAGTCCACCTCGGTGCCAGCCTGCCGAGCCAGCGGCGGCACGGCTCACCAGCATCACCCCTTTGCCTTGGCAGGTCCAGCGTGTTCGGGGAGAAGGTGGAGACAGTCATGATGCAGAAGCTGAACGACAAAGGCCAGAGCATGGCAGCTCCTCCCAGGGAAGTGAGCAGATCAGCCAAGTCGACGTGGACAGGTACCAGGGCCGCAGGGCTGTGCCAGCGTCGGGGCAGGGAGCGTRGGGATGTGCAGGACCGTCACACACAGCAGCGCTTGGCAGGCACAGGCGGGTAAATAGAAAAGGAGCCTTAGGAAAGGCTGCTCTCCTGCTTGGGATGTATTTGCTATTTCCTGCCAGCTTCTCTTGGAGCCTGAATCTCGGTAAGCCCTGGGCCACCACTTGTGCTGTGGCAGKCCCCACCGTGCACCCTAGGGAAGCTCTGCTCCCTGCTTCCCCAGTTACTCTGCTCTCTGCAGCCATCAGTCCCTTCATCCATCCAGCATGAGAGGTGAGAGTCTCTGTACATAACCAGAGGGGAAAGGAAGTCAAATGCCAAGGAAAGTTCAAATCAACAAACAAATAAAGCAAAGAAGAGATGCTTCCTACTGGGTCATGCAACACGGCAGCCGGCCGGCTGGGCTTGCACAAGGCGGGGAGCAAGCTGTCAGGCCCCACAAGGTCTGGGGGGTGATAAGTGCCTGGGTGCCCTGCGGAGAAGCTCAGCATCAGTTCTCTTAGCATGAGCTYGTGGCTTCCCAAGGCACAGCCTCCCTGGGGCAGGCTGCAGCATGGAAAATTGGCCWCGGCAGCAATCCTCTTGGGTCTGTTAAAATCCATCATTCCGTCCTGGTTGATGAACGGTTGTYGTATCTTTATGCAGGCATTGGTTTGCATGGGTGGGTGAAAAGAGCTGTGCCGAGCGAGCCCCAGGGCAGGGTGGCTTGGCAGTCTGAAGGCAGCCAGAGCAACAAATCTGTGTGACTTTTCATGGGTTTGACAGCAGCACCTCCAGCCAGGCTGGGCATGCCCAATGTCCTGGGGCTCTGAGAGAAAGTAGGGAACCCATCCCACTACCCAAATCAGGATCCCATCTCTTTGTCCTGCCCACCCTGTTGTCTGCAGATGGGAGGCTGCTCTTTTGAGGCTGGCTGTGTTTCAGTGTGCTGTGCCACTTGCTGCTTAGTGGGAGATGTTTGGGATAATCCCTCCAAACTCACCCAGGACTGGTGGCGAGCTCTTTGCTGGGATGGGTGGTGTGTTCAGCCCTCCCCGTGGCCATTGGGACCCTTTTGCAGTAACCTTTAYGCTTGTTGTCCCTTCTTCTTCCAGTTGCAGACCAAACGTTCAGGAAGCGCTTGCTGCCACCCTGGTGCTCCTATCTGGCTCATGGTATCAGTCTCCTCCTCTTCGCCACCTCCACGGGGGTCTCCGTGTGGATCGGGGTGGGCTTTTCCTCCAGCGTTGCCCTCATGTGGCTCATCTCAGGGATATTCAGCTTTCTGGCATCCTTCTTGGTCTGGGAGCCCCTGAAGGTAAGGGTAACGCGAGTACACAAGCACATATCTGTACATCTGTATGTATTAGCTGTAATTAACATCTTGTCCAGATACTAATCAAGTCATACTGGACACTGCGTGGATTGAACGCTCTCTCCCATCTTCGGATCCCTGCAGGAGGGGAAGGGTGTGCACACTAGCAGCAGGAGGAGAAGCAGGGCTGGTGGCAATTTGTTTTAGAGGTCACCTAGCTGCTCCAAGAGGGTGCTCAGCAGCTGTGCCGTGCTCGCCGTCCGTGCTGAAGGGCCCACAGGAGCTGCTGCCCACGGCGGTTCTGGTGGCACGGCTCTCTCGCGACACTCCTTGTCTCCCCCAGGTTCTGCTGGAAGCCCTCTATTTCTCACTGGTTGCCAAGCGCTTGCACCCGGAGGAAGACGATACCTTGGTGGAGCATCCGTTTGTTGAGCATGTTTCTGAGAAGATCAGCAAAGTCCGACCCCCACAGGGATTTGCCCTTTTCCAGGCCAAGGAGGAGGCCAGGAAGGTCAAACTGCTACACAGGATGCTGAAGGTAGGACATCTCCTGATGCCTGTGGTGCCTAGGGCAGAAGCAGTGCTGGCTCCGGGAGCTGAGATGCATCCTTGTGTGGGTACTCCCAATCCAGCTGTGATCTCCTGAGCTAGTAGGTGCACGTCTCCAGTTTCTGCCTCAGTTTCCTCATCTGTAAAAGACTGGCAGTGACRTTCGTCTTCTCTGTGAAGCTCTGAGATCTGAGGTGGCTGGAAAGCAGAACCATAAGGGGGTTGATTTGGAGTGGCTGGTGTGTTTGACTCTAACTCAGGTGTTTGAGGTTAGGGCAAGGTTTGCAGTGTGGAGTAGACACCAACTTGCACAAGAARATTCATTAGCTGGGTCTTGTGAAATACATAACTCCCTATCTAGGAGCAGAAGTTTCAAACTCTTTGTAGCTCGTTCGGTACTAATCCTCCACACTTGTGCTGGGAATACACAGCTGCTTTAACAGAGTCAAGYTATTTTTAACTGAGTGATTTCCCTTTAAAGGATGGAAACCCCCATAACTACCGTATAAGCCGAGCTGCCAGCGTATAGGAGCTCGTACAGGCAGGTTGTGCAATGCCTRTCAACCGAAACATGTGGTGCCAGGCTGGCCGTTTTGAACAAAGGATATTGTTATGAGCCTGTGGTCTGGGTTTCATTTTAAGCTGCTTCCCATATGGAAGAAGAAAGAACAGCATGCTCTGGGTCCTGATCCTGCTGCATGGCAGTCAGTGGAAAGCACTGATTTGCTGCAGGATTGGGAACCAACCCCCTCACCTCCCCGTGCTTGGGTGCAATCCCTTTYTACTCTCTGCTTGCCAGAATTTCCTCATCTACATGATGTTCTTGCTGGTGATCCTGCTCACCAACTACGGAGACGCCTCCCGCAACAGCAGGGCCTTCCTTTTGCAGAGCTCCATCAAGCAGCAGTTGGGCAGCAACGAATTCCTCCGCATCAAGAGGTAACTGYGAAGTCCCTGGGCATGGGGAGGAATGAGATGTTGCTTTATATGGGAGCAGCTGTGCAGGGCTGCAGCGAGGAGTCGGGGAGCWGGCTGGGGCTGGCTGTTGGGCTCGTGCTCCGCAGTCGCTCCGGTAAGAGGGTCCCGACTCTATGGGGAGCACTGGTGCCTCTGTGGAGCTGGGCACGCTCCACACGAGCATGCCACGGCAGTGAGCAGGTCCCTTTTTGTCCCTGTGGTTCTGCTTCTCCCCTGGAGAGCAGAGGGACCTGTGGGCGTTGAGAGCTTTAATTTCTTTGAATTTTAATTATTTCCTAGTGGGAAGGGACTGTGTGAATTACAGATGTTTATCTTTCTGTATCTGGTCAAAAGGACGCAAGTTTGCTCTGTCTCCAGAATTTACAACTGTAAGGTTTAGCCATAAACAGGGTCACCAGAACCAAAAATAACATCTCGTGTAAATACAGAGTCCTTCCCTTCCTTGCTCTGCACATATGGTTTAACTAGATTAAATTTTCCCAGCTGAGTTTCCACACCGCTGCAAACTCCGGCAGCCCAGAYGGACATCGGAACGGCTGCCTGGGATTAACAGCGTCTTTGCACCCGTCTCACTACAGAGCCCTTGATTCTTCTGTGCAAACAGACGTGGCTTGTCCGTGCCGTGCAAAGTCACAGAAACTTTGATTCACCACAATACGAATCRGGAATGATTCCAGTGAACTCGGTGGAGTTTCTGGGGTGAAAGTGGTGTAAAGGGGGAGAACAAAGCACAGTCTGGTCCTAAATATCATCTCTKTTCCACTGCGCTGCCACAGACCCACTGGTCTAATCCTCATCCGGGTGCCAAGTGGATTCAATCACCTTTAGTTCTTGCCTGTCAAATAAACATTTTCCTGACCCCAGCCCAGCTCTTGGAATGGATGGAAATGCTGCCTCTGCCTGCTAGCCAGGCAGCGGGAGGAGGGTGGCCCAGGTTAGCTCCCCAAAACTCAGTTCCCCCCTCCAGGTGGAACACAGATGTCCAGGTCATGGGTGAGACATGCAGAGACTGCCCTAGCAGAGCTGCCCCGGGAGCTTCGCCTCTCAACGCCTTCTCCCCGTTGCAGGTCAGATCAGTTCTGGGTCTGGATGTCGCAGGTCTTCCTCCCTTACCTCTACAACAACCGGTCGGGTCAGGAGAGCTACAGCACCACGCTGGGGACAGCCCGGCTGCGCCAGCTCAGGCTGCAGGAAGGTAGGTGGGCAAGGGCCCGTGGCTCTGCTGGCACGGGGCGCGTGGTGACGTTCCTGGAGGGGTGAAACGGCCGGGTCTGGATGCAGCTGGGGCTGAAAGAAGCAAGGCAGAGGTTAGGGAGGTGAGTTTTGCTTTGCAGCATGTATATTAGTGTGCCTCTGGTTCTGCTCCTGCAGAGATGAACTGGGGCAATCGATCATGGGGATTTACGCTAAAGAGGCAGGCTTACTTGATTTCTGGAGGTGTGACTGAGGACGTGGAGGCAGGTGGGGGCTTGGGAAGAAGGGAGATGCTAGGCGTGCAAGCTCAGCTGTGTCCCCCAGCACTGTTTGGCTGCGTTGGGCTCCCCGCGGAATGACAGTGTTGGTTTTGTTCCAGCCGAGTGCCAGCGCAGTGCCCAGGATGTCCTCCACGGCATGGGCATGGCTGCCGGSAGGAACTGCACCGACCCCCACAGCTTTTCTACTGCTGACTACGCAGCTGGCTGGGAGAGGGCGGCYGTGAACGTGACGGCTGCGTGGTCCTACTCGCCACCCGACCTGACGGGGTAAGGAGCTGCCCAGCCTGCACTTACACCCCCTGCTCCGTCTGCCAAAGTGATTCAGTGCCCAGGGTGGTTCCCAGCCCTCGGCTCAGTGAGGCCAACGGCAGCCCCTGAGCCTGGCAAAGTGCGAATAAACACAGAAATGCCGAAGGCCTTCCCTGAACACGTCCATGCTGGCAGTGTGAATGGTGGGAGGCACGTAGCTGCCGCTCGCCCACCTTCCCTGAGATGTGCATGTCACCTCGAGCTGTCTGAACGGCAGCGTCGTGCTGTTCTCGGGTCCAGGGTTCAACTCTCCAGCTTCAAGGGCAGAGACAAGCTGCAGAACAAGTAACCCAGCCGCCCACAGAGACCACAGAGCAGCACTGGCTTTCTGTTAAAGTGGGTTATGGGAGGTTGGCCTTTACCGGCTTACTGGACATTAAGTCAGTGTTGGTTTCTGCTCTGGTTTGTTCCTGGCTGTGTCTTCATTGGAGTCTCGGGCACCACAGGGCTTGGGGCTGTTCTGAGGTTGGGAACACGGAGATGGATCAATGCACTTCTGTAATTTGTCTTGTGAAATAAATAATGAGGCAGCTGTCACCGTTGGATGTGCAACATGGGGGTCAGGGTCTGCATCTGCACACTTGCTCCTGGCCTGCCACATTGGAGAGCGTAGCAGTGGCTGCTCTGTCCTTCAGMTCTCACCCCATGGCTCCTCTTCCTCTGCAGGGTCTGGTACTGGGGTTACATCTCTTTCTACGATAGCAGCGGTTACGTCCAGGAGCTGGGGGCTTCGGTAGAGGAAAGCAGGGCTCAGCTGAATTTCCTTCAGCAGCACACTTGGATCGACAACATGTAAGTGTGGCAGCGGCAAAGGAAGTGTTCTGCTGTCACCCAGGCTTTTAAGGGGTGCTGCTGGAGTGTCACAGGGGGAGAGGATCTATGATCCTACAAAACAGTGGCACCAAAGCCCAGAGTTGGTGTTGTCCCGCTGCCCTGAGCTGCTCTTCTCCCCTCCACAGGAGCCGGGCAGTCTTTGTGGAGCTGATGCAGTATAACCCCAGCGTGGACCTGCACGCTGCCATCACCCTCCAGCTGGAGTTCCTGGGGGCCGGCCAGGCCATCGCTGCGGTCACCATCAGCCCCTTCCCGTTGCTGCGGCTCAGCGGGGGTGTCACGCTGCAGCTTCTCATGATGGTCAGTGTGTTACTTCCCTTCCGCGCTCCTCTTCCCTCTCGGTCACGGCACGGAGGGCTCTGGRGACCCATTGCCTGGGCTCCCGGGAGGGCAGCGTTGGTCACTGTGTTCTAAAGCTCCCTGCCTGAGGCCACTTGTCCCCATGCCTGTCACCACTCCGCTTCCAGGCCTGGATAACAMGCAGAAAACATCCCTGGCACCACTGAGGGAAAGGAGATTTCTCCTGTCTGGCAGCATTTGTTGGTCTTGTCTCAGCCTTTTTGCTTCCTTGAACTCAGGCCTGTCACTGTGGAAACCTGAGGCTTTTGTTCTTCTGTCCTCAGCGGGGACACCGGCCAGCTGAGCCATGTCCCCAGAGACCCTGACTGGGCCAGGGTCCAGTGTAAGCGGAGCCCTCTTCCCCTGGGCACTGCCACAAGTGCATTGGACGTGGTTTGGGGGGCTTCACTGCGGGGGCAGGAGGGAGCGGGGCACWGAGTGAGCGAGGAGGGCATGGAAGGACTCGGAGGTGTACTCCAGCTGTAGGCTGGCAGAACTCAGCCTAGTGCGTGGGGCTTTTGCTGTCCTGGGGTGCTGCAGGGTCCCCCGGTGCGGGRCAGCAGTCAAGCGTTGCCCTCTCCTTCCCTGGTAACCTCTCCGTTCCTCCCCCAGGTCTTCCTCATGATGTTTGTGGTCTACTTCGTGGTGTCTGAGTCACTGTCCATCAAGAAAGAAGGCAGAGCCTACTTCACCCTGTGGGGCAACTACGGCCAGTGGGTCTTCATCCTCCTCACCACTTGCACCGTGGTGGTGCACCTCAGCCAAGCCACCCTTGCCGACCAGCAGTGGCTCAAGTACCTCAACAACCGCAAGGGTTTCACCAACTTCTACCAGGTGGCCTTTCTCAACACCGTCTTCAGCACCTTGGCTGCGTCCCTCCTCTTCCTCCTGACYGTGCAGGTACGGAGCAGCGCGTGGGCTTGGATGTGTGCTTTGGCCCCCCTGTGCCAGCTCGTCACCCCTGCGCAGTCCCGTGGCAGGGGCAGCAAGGGGCCCTGAGGTAAAAACAAATGCAGGACTGCGGTCCTGCTGTGCCAGGCGCTGATCAAACGCAGCGGGGCTGCTGCCACCTCCAGATGCTACTGCGGGACAGAGGTGGTGGGCAGTGATGCCACGTGCATCTCTGCTGTAGCACTTTGGGTCTCTAAAGCCTCTGAGCCCTCAGTTCCCTTGGGAAATTCAGCCTGGTGTGGCTGATGGGGTGATTTTCACTGCAGGGAGCCCGTTGACTAGGATGTCCTCTGCTCTGCCAGGCAAGTCTGCATTTCTCAGACTTGTAGAGATGTTTGAAAGACCCTTCCCTGGGCTGGAGGGATCTCGCAGCAGCCTCTGCGAGGGGCCCGTGTTGTAACACCGTCCTCTCTCTTGGTCCTAGGCTGCCCAGCAGCTGCGTTTTGTCAGGCAGTGGTCTGTGTTTGGGAAAACCTTTCAGAAGTCCGCGAAGGAGCTGACCGCTGCGGGGCTGRCGTTCGCCGTCCTCCTCCTGGCCTACGCTCAGCTCGGCTTCCTGGTAACTACCTGCTGTCCCCGCCTCGCAGAGCGGCTGCTTGTCACGAGGGCTGCCCAGGGTCGTGCTGTCCCTCGTCCCTCACCGCGCCACGACTGTGAGCAAAGCCCAGTGGGTCCTCTGGGTGCTCCAGTGCCCAGCCTGTGTAGGGTGCTCTTGGCTTGGCTTTGGCCAGGGGCTGTGTCTATGGCCTGTCCCTGTCACAGCCCATTTATGGGCCACTCCTCAGGGCTCACGCTCTGTAAGATGCGGTAGTGAGTATCGGAGGGTCAGGGGAACATTTTGCTGCTGATCCCTTCTCAGTATATCTATCTCCAATGTCCCCTTTGCAGCTCTTCTCCTCCTCCTCGGAGTCCTTCCGCAGCGTCGGCAGCAGCCTCCTGCTGCTCTTTGCCATGCTGCGGGGCAGCGTGAACCTCCGCCCCTGCCTGCCCGAGTCCTCAGGCCTCTACTACCTGTTCTGCGCCAGCTACATCGTCCTGGAGGYGTGGATCGTGCTGAGGCTCTTCACCGTGGTGCTTATCTACAGCTACCGGGAAATGCACTTCGAGCTGTACCGCCCCGCCTTCGAGCCCCAGGACTACGAGATGGTGGAGCTCTTCGTGCGCAGGCTGAAAATGTGGATGGGCTTCAGCAAAGCCAAGGAGGTGAGTGCAGCCTGGGAGACTCCGTGGAGAAGGGGCCCGGCAGCAGGCAGTAGGCTGCAGGCATTTGCAGAGAATCGGTGTCCACCATCCTTGGCSTTCCTTTGCCTCTGGTTACTTGCCGCTGCTGTTCACAGTCAGGTTCCTCTGGCAGGTGAGGGCTGGAGCAGTGGCCGTTCCCGGAGGCCCAAGAGCTGCCTTAGTGATGGGGCCTTGTGGGGGTATCTGCTGCCGGTTCTCAGTCCCACAGTTCCACCTCTTTTTATCTGGGATCTGTCCCYAGGTCCGTGCCGTGGCCTGGCCCACCAGGAATGGCAGGGAGCAGCCCTGGGGCTGTTTGGAGCGGGACACGGTGCCGTAGCACGGCGTTCCCACTTACCAGCTCCTGAAATAACTCTGCTCCCTGCTCCCCTTTTCTCCTCCAGTTCCGGCACAAGGTGAGGTTCGAAGGGATGGAGCCGCTGCCGTCCCGAGACTCCAGTGACTCCAAGTCCTTTCGGGGCCCCACTCCCAGTGCTGCCTCTGACAGCTCCAGGGCCTCCACCTCCTCCAGCCAGCTGGACGGGCTGAGCCTCGTGCTGAGCACCCGGGACAGCCTGGAAGTGGACGCTGACATCCAGCGGCTCCTGTCCCTCTTYGAGATGCTGCTCGCCCAATTCGACCGGGTCAACCAGGTGACGGAGGACGTGTACCGCATCGAGCACCAGCTGGAGGGCTCTCGGAGCCGCCGCTCCAGGAGGAGGTACGCCCAGATGTCGGAGGACGTCCTGAGCAGGTACTGCRCAGGCAGCACAGAGCAGGGGCCCTCACCCGAGATCTCCTCCGACACGGACCTGCAGCCCCCGCGGGACGCCCCGCTGTCCCCCCGCTCTCCTGGGGGGAGCAGGGGCTCTGTGCCCAGCCGGCTCCTTCGAGCTAGCAGAGGCATCAGCGTGGCGGCTTCGGTGCTGCCCCCGCACAAACCCTACGCCGCCGTAGCTCCGGCGGTGAAGAAGAAACGGCCCCTCCGGGCCAAGAACAGGGTGCACCCCGCTGTCAAATAACGGGCGGCGTGCCGGGCAGCGCGGGGAGCGATGCCCTCGGAGGGCAGAGAGCRCCTGGGAAGGGGTTTGCGAAGGGTGGGCTGTGCCTGCCGTGCAGACCTGGAGCCTCAGGAGCTGCCGCTTCTGATGGCTCCCGCCGCGGCGGCTGTGCCTGCCGGGGCGCACGGGGCTGCTGCCGCAACGGGGCTGGCACAGCCGCCATCCCCCTCGGACCTGGCCGTACCCGTCGGACGGGCTGACCTCCCTGCTGGTGGCTTCCAGCATGGAGGGTTGGTGGGAGAAGGCTGAGCCTTTCCCCCGGGGACGGCTGGGGAAGGCTGCGCGGGGTACGGTCAGCGTGCAGAAAATCCCCGTTGGGGTAGGGCAGTATTAAAAAGTCGTCTCTTTTGTTAAATGGCCCCATCTGCAAACAGCCTGCGTATGGCGACTGTCACAAGGACACTTTACTGGGGGCTGGCACAGGGTGACCGGTACAAAGCTCACCTCCCTTCCCCGCTGGCTGTGCCGGAGGGAAAGGGGAGAGGAGAGACCCAGGCCTTGAGGGTTTGAATCAAGTCTTGGATTTTTGTCGACCAGACACACTGTGGAGGAAAGCTACAGGTTTCAAGAAGGTATTTAACCCATCTTTTTTTTTTTTTTTAAGCATAAATATATATAGATATAGATAAATGATATCTACACCCAGATCAGTTAATTTCCAGTATTGGCTACTTTTATCCTCCAGAAATTGGTACTATTATTTGTATTTAAAGAAATCCAATATTTAAAACAAATGACATTGCAAGCTGCAGCGAGCTGCCAGCCCTGCTCCCCGGCCAGGCTCGGAGGGGATAACGAGCAGCAGCTCAGCCCGAGGGGTGTGGAGACCTGGGGCTGCTTTCGGCCGGCCCTGAGCGGGGGGTTGCCAACGTGCTGGCTTCGCTGCGGTCCCCCACCCACCCCCGCCGGCGCTCGCCCCCCGCGCGGCGGCCCACGGGGTGCGGGCGCTGCTGGCTGCTTGGCTTTTCTAATCCAAGGAATGTATTGACATAAGTATATGTATTTTTTTGGTTTACTTGTTCGTATGTACTGCCCAGCACTTTAAACAATGCTTTCCTCGGCTAACAATGACAGATGCGATCTAACAAGAACGGGATAATATATCACAAAAGCAGTATTTTTGTTTGTTTAAATCATAAACTGAAATGAGCAAGCGCTGATGAAGTGAACGCAGCCCCCAGCACGCCCCAGCCTGAGGCAGCCGTGCCGGTACCTCCTGGCACCTTCCCTGCCAGAAGCACAAAGGTGTTGGGGGAGGCAGGTGAAGCCCTAACGGAGCTTTTGTCGGGGTCCCCCCAGCCCTGGCACCCCGCAGCTCCCCGGGACTCGCCGTGCGCTGGGCTACAGCTGGCCTGTGCTCGCCGTGCCCGGCCGGGGGGGGGGGGCTGCGCCGCGGGGCACCCCCCGCTCGCAGCGCGGGGGTGCTGAGCAGCGGCCGAAGCCTCCCCAGGGCCTGCGTTCACTTCCTCATCCCCATTTCACGTTATGTATATTGTAAGTAATTTATATGGGTTTGGTTTTGTTGTTTGTTTTTTTTTTTAAATGTATATATTTTTGTATGTTTGCTATATTTTCATAGCATCGGTAACGTGTTTGAAACATGTAGATAGGAGACAGAATACTATTGTCAGAGTTATTTAAAGGATGTATTAAGTGCTTCTTCCTGGGAATGTCCCGTGTATATAAAGTATTGGGTGTCTGTGTGCGTGTGGCGCGTGTGCTCTCCTCCCAGCGGAGGTCGGGCCGGGCTGGCTCTGGGCCAGTCCCTGCAGGTGGAGCGGAGCCTGGCAGGCGCTGGGAAGCCCCGCTCTGTGCTGGTTGGTGCGTTCCCAAAACCTGMTCCATGCTTTGGAAAGGTGAGAGGCTTGGAGGGAAGCCTTGGGCAGCGAGACCGGGCGGGCAACGTGCCTCGCCTTAGACTGCATCTTGCTTCTGATGCTGGTGGTCCTGGAAGCATCCTTCCCATTCCCTGGGGCAGAGAGAGAGGGGTCTTGTCTAACGCTTCCATTGGTAGTCACATCACCTCCAGAATCTCCCCGTCCAGCTCCCAGCACTTCTGCCATGCTGTGTTAGATGATACTGTTAAAGAAGATTTCATTCCAGCTGTCCATGTGCTTCCTTGGCTCCAGGCACCTGCCCACGTCCCCCATGGGTGACTGAAGGAGGATGCAGGAGGACACAGGGGTGCTCTTGGTGATGGCTTTGGGACTGGTGTAAGTTACCTTTGAGCAACTCAGTTGATATGAAGGAAAGGTTGCAGAAGGATGGGGCAGGAGAAGACAAGTGTGCTGTAGCTTGACGATCACTTGAAGTGAGATGGTGGTTGGTCACCACAGAGGTTGTTGAAAGAGCAGATTGCACAGAGGGAAGTAGAGAGGAGAGGGGAGAAAACTAACGCTAGTAACCACGAAGCTTTCGTAATGGGAAGGAACAGGCAGGTAGAAGAGGAGATGAGAGAAGTGCCTAGAGCTCAGTAGCAGTAGTTGGAGGATTCCAGCTTGGAGGCAGCAGGTGCCTGGAGCAGGTAGAACCACAGTGAGGTCCTCAGAGCCCGGGTGAGCCCAGGGCTGGGGCCCAGGGCTAGCTCAGGTGCTGATGGTAGCAGCCTTTGTGCACTGTACAGAAGCCGTTCGTTACTCCTTTCACAAACAGCTCGATCTGCTCCAGAACTCTTCTGGGATCTAAAACTGATTTTCAAGCCAGAGATATAAAACTACCGGCCTTGCGTTGTTTGGTTCCAGCACAGCCACCAGGCCCAATTCTGGCAGATGCCCATGACTTTTTTTTTTTTTCTTGGCAACAGGTACAGTGCTGGTGCAAGTGCCTGCAAGCCATGTCCAAAAACCACTAAGGCAGTAAAACGAGCAGCTGTGAGATGTACCAGGATAGCCRGGATGTGGCACTGCAGCTCTGATAACGCACTGAGCACACGTCTGCAGTCGCATCCAGCTGCCAAGCTCACGGCCCCTCTGGCGTGTCCTCCCTGGGGCTAGGAGGGACGTGGTTCTAAAGCAAAACCCTGTTCGGGGAGACAAGCACAGGCCCTGGGTGAAACTCGGGAACTCTGTTCTACTTCTGTCCTTAAGGCTGAAGTTTCTGACTCTTCAGCTATGCCGCAAAAGGAAAGGCACTGGAGAAGTATTTAGTTGCATAAACAGCAACTACCCGCAAAGACAAAAGGAAGTTGCTCATCTTCTAACACCGCTGCGTAAGCACGCGGGAATTTTTTTGGCCAACAGCGAGATGGAAAAAGGAGAGTAACCGTAGGAAGCACTCGCTGGCGTGTGCTGCTGGGTGAGCTGCCAGCTCTGACTCTTTGGGGTTCTTACATGGGAGATCTCCTCAGCACAACCGCACCAGAACGGCCACGTGTAACCTCCAGCTCCGCACCTGCCTGCGCCCGAGCATCCCTCTCCCGCCGCAGCGGAGCAACGGCCGCAGATCCAGCRGGAACCTTCAGTGAGTAGAATGAGCCAAGCAGGTCTTGGAAATCTCTTGCCAAGGTGGTCAGTGGAAGAACCACGGTTCAGTTCTCGGCCCCTCCCCACCCCCACAGCTTGAGGGTGCTCATTTAAGAGGTTGTTAATAGGAGTTAAGTGCAGGAAGGAGAGGGAGAGGCGAGAGGCAGGGGCGGGCAGGGGCGGGCAGGGGCCCGGCTGCTCAGCGCAGCCTTTAATAAGCTACTGGGAGGCGAGCGGGCGGCTGTAACAAGGATGCTCCCCAAGTGACGCATCAGGATTTTTGTTCCCAAGTGCCTGTTTCTTACCAAGCTCTGCGTGTGTGTGAGTGTGACTTGATGCGTGTGACTTACCAAGTGCTTCTTCTAATCAAAGAGGAGCAGAAACAGGATAAGACAACTGCCCTCCTTCTTTCCTTCACTTGAAGTACGGAGAGCAGCTCTGGAACCCACAGTTGTTTCTTGAAAAGCCAAACACCTCCGCGAGGGCCCACGTGTGCGGTGGGCACCACCGACAGCTTTCAAGCAATCATAGTTCTCATCGCAGCATTTATTTGTACAAACTCTAGCAACACTCACAGGGTTCCTTCACTGTCCCAGCTAAGGTACCGCGTATACATGCGCTTAGCTGCAGCCAGTTACTAGTCATGGAGTTATACCCTCGACAGCAATAAACTTGACTTGCAGCCCTAGCCAATAAATACTCCTGAATGTGTATTTCTGTGTTTGTAGTCACCGAGAGATGGTTTCTTATTTATTAAGTCTCACAAAGATGCAACAGTATCAAGCTGCTTAAATAAAAAACCCTATCCATTAGTTTAAAAGGRAGAGGGAGGGACTTTATATAAGTGCTTTTTTTCTTTTTCTTTTTTTTAAAAAGAACAGATGATTGTGACCGATATGCCAACTGTTACTGTCTGGTCAGCATTTCACTGCAAACAAAAATATCGTATTTTGTAACTGTGGGGATGTTTCTTAAAAAATGACAAGGTCAAATAAAAGATGACTGCTACGACCTGGCTCTGGTGCTTTTGTTACACTCGCTCCAGCCCACTCACCACTACCCGCGAGAGCTCGGCAAAGGCGGGGGGACAAAGCAGCACGAGCCAGAGCTGGTCCAGAGACGTTCCTCCCCACCCCATTGTCATCCTCTTTGTGGCCGGAATTTTAATTAAGGTCTCCTGCACAATACAAGACACTTTCTTAAATCAACCAGCCTATTAGGGCAGCTCCGGGCTGTAATTAACAACATCAGCTTGTCAGTGAAGGGTCTGCGGTCAAAGGAGACTCGACCACGGCGCAAGGGCTCGCTCGGCCCCAGGCCGCCGCTGCACGAACACCCGCCGGGGCATCGGGCGGCTCTGCCCACCCGCGGTGGGATGCAGCCCCCCGCCGCAGAGGGTACCTGAAGCTGAACCAGAGGGAATATCCCCAGTACAGGGACTGGAACGCAGCCTGGTATCGCACCACGTCCAGCACTCAGAGATGTGGCTGGTGGTTACTGAAATATGAGCGATACGGGTCGGAAAACTGAAAGGGGAAAGGAGGAAGGAATTTACATTATTGTGAAACACAGTTTGAATCTTCCCAGGCCGGCAAGAACCCACTGACCGTAGGAATACTTTATTTCCTTTACGACTTTTAAACACTCAAAACACAACATACACTTAGAGTTCCCAAACAGCCCTGCACAAGCTAGTAGCATCAACTTTTGTCCTCTCGCCTGTCACTTTACAGTTCTGTGTGCAGATTGCACTTGTCTTCATCTCCATGGCAAGGGTGCTGCTGTTATCCGTTACCAAAAGGCCACGCTTCCCATTATTGACAAAGCAGGAGATAAAGTACTCACAGTATAGTCCAGCTTACATGGTTTCTCCCAGTTTGGTAGTGTAGTGTCTGATGACCATCTTACCACAAGATGGGCTACATTATCCCATTCCACCTGCCCACGCRTGCACCGGAAGGACCGCCTGTGAACTGCTTCAGCAGCCGAGGGCCCGGCCGGAGAGACTCTCACTATGCGTTAGTGCAACAGGCAAAACTCACTCAGAGAGGATGCCCCAAGACATGTCAACAGTCYTTCAGAAAGGGATTTACTGGGTGCACTGAGAGGGACGAGAGTTATCCCCAGCATCGCTGCCACCAGCGGGAATTCTGCAGCTGAACCTAGAAGCCAGGTCTGGCCTCTGGCTAAATCCCTGCAGTCGGCCCGGCGGGTCAGACTGTTCATCACAAGTGGTCCGTGTCCCAGCTCTGCCATCCTGCGGCTCCGGCAAGCGGCACCCCCCTCCCTGCTTTGTGTTACCTCTGGTAGCAAAATCGTTTCTGCTGAGTGAGGGAGGGTTCGCTGTGAATCTCTCAAAATGGAGACAAATCCTTGGGAATTTAAGCAGCATGTTTGGCAGGTCACTTGAGAACTCAAATTAACTCTTACCAGAGCTGGCAGCAGGACAGGTCTGAGAGCCTGAAGAGTTCAAGTGCTGGGAGGCACCGAGGCCTGGAGAGGAGCTGGGATTCCAGGGTGCTTAGAAATAGTGACTGGATTTTCAGTACTTCATATTTCATTCCAAATAAAGTCCTCAAAATTCCCACAATTCCTGCACCTCCCAACATGTGATGAACTGCAGAATATCATACTTTGTCTGCTTCCACCAGATGCTGGTGTGGAAGGAGTCCAAAGAAAGGTTCTGCAAGAAAGTTCCCATCAGAGATGGAAGCCGTGAAATAGCTCAAACCAAATGAAAATAAAACCCGCAGAGTTGGTCCTCTCTCGGAGCATCTGCTGGGGATAAGTGTCCTCATCAGACAACGGCGGCGGGCTGAGACAGTGAAACACCCAAGCCCCCCGGTACGGTTCAGTGCCGACTCCCCATGCGAGCAGCCGCAGTGCCAAACCCCACCCCTCCGCGCCCAGGCGGCCGCACGGCGTCAGCACGCAGGTAAAACGCTTCCGCTGCCTCGTCCGTCCCGGAACAGACCCACCGACCCCCTGGGATCTACACGAACTCTGTGAAGTCGTCCACCGAGGAGATCAGCCGCTTCCTCTGTCCAGTCTCGTAGGTGGGTGGAGGGTCCTGAGGGATCTGGGGAGGGGGCTTTGACGGAGCAGAGGGATGCATCTGCAGGGGAAGGCCAGGAGTCTGGTACTGGGTTTCTTCACGTAGCTGAAAGTCAAACGAGAACAGATGAGCTCCATTCTCTCTGAAGCCCTTTTCACTCTCCATTTGGGCAGGGCAGGGCAGGTCACTCGGGACAGCTTGTCCTTCCCAYGCCGAGCACGGTGCCGAGTGGGTGCAGCGCCGGGTCCAGGTATCGGGGTTCCCAAACCCCTTGCCGCCAGGGAAGCTGCTYGGAAGCTCGCAAGTCCAGACCTACATCGCTACGCTTGTCATTCCCACAAGAGCTGGATTCTAACCTTCATACACGGATTCCTCCTCTTACTCAGCAAGTTTTGATCGCTGATTTTACRGGCCTTACTTGTAATACGACTCTAAGGCAGAGCCCAGTTCTAAACACTTCGAACCGCCCGCTTTACTTACCCGGTGCCTTAGCCTCTTGATATGACGTAGCCTTGCAATCCATTTGGATGGGTAGGTGTCAGTAGGGTTTGATCGACTATGATGAACCTGGGAAGCCATCTAATTTGGGAAGGGTGGGGAGAAGCAGGGAAAGAGAGGAGGCACATTAACATAACCACGGCAATGAAATTAATAGAACGTTTCAGTACAGATTGACAGCAACTGAAATACAGCTCGAAGTTATAACTGTTCACGTTCTAACTCTGACTCAAAGGTTGACAGCAATAACTAGCAGAAAACTTGCTTTAGCAAGCCCTACTCATTTCCTTGGAAGCTGGTGAGGGACCAAGACACCAGCTGAAAGACAAAAGGTCYCGGGGAGCTCAGGGGTACTCACGTTAGCGTGCAAGGCCATCTGACGGGCTACAAATGGTAGRTTCTTATCGGAGATGATCTTAGCGACACTCGTGTCTACGAGACCCTCCATGTCTTCGTTTTAAATAAGAAAAAAATTCTTGTAAGACAGTTAAGAACAAGCCAGAGGTTGCCAGTAACTAAATAGATGAGTAATAKAAACCTGAGGAATCACATCACAGAATCTCTGAAGTTCCCATCGAGCTCTACAGCTCCAACTGTAACAGAACTTGCACTGCAGCTTAACACAACCGGCCCTCAAATTCTGGCTGCTCCGTAAAGGTTTGAGGAGAGCCTGCTGGGCTCTTTGTCACGTGAACCAAAGCGTGAGCGAAAAACACCCCAGAAGTGCCCCTTTGGTAAGAGGAAAGCAAACGCCCCTGCWGATCACTGCACCAGCACTGCAGAACTCGCACCGAGCCATGATCCGTTGCCAAGTGTCAGGTCCTGCAGTGCTGGGAAGGACAGCAGAGGCCAAAGCCACAGGGACCTCCACCTCGTATCTCCTCCAGCATTCCCAAGCAAGTGTTGGAGGGACCTGCTCTACCCTGCTGGCACTTTTCTTAAGCTTGAAGATCGTATGAGTGGTACAATGGGAAGATACCTCTTATCTCGGGGAAGATACATGAACAGGACGCATCCAGACATAGCTGGGCAGCAAAGTGGTTTCAGAGWGTTTCTCCTGGAAGATTTTACTCTTGAAACACAAAAACACTGCAAAGTGAAGGCAGTTGTTGCACCACCAATACAGGAAAGTCTGAGAACAAAGGCTGGAGGGATTCCTACCTTTCCGACACTGCAGCGTCACCAGGTTACAGTCATAGTCAAGTGGTGTGATGATAACGTGCACAAAATTGAACTGACCCTAATGAGAAAACAAAAAAATAGTCATATACATTTTACTGGCAGCCATCGTGATTCTTGTGAATACCATCACCTAACACGTGAACCCACCAAGGCAAATAACCTCCGTTCATGATCTCAACAGTTTGCTAAGATAACACACATCAGGTGAAGGTTTTACAAACAGCCACATGCCTGTTTTATAACACACCAGCAAGTAAAATCTTGTACCTTTATTGTTCCCAGTTTAAAATCTTCTSCAGAATCATTGTAAATGATAGAAACAAAATCATTCCCAAGGTGCCTTTTCTTGTCACAACGATATTTATCCAAATCCTTTGTGGGCATCAGAGTAGCAATGTGGAAAATGGCTGAAGGGGAAACAGAAAAGTCCTTAGGCTGGCCTGGGAAAGCAGTGCTGCAAGAGCGTTGGTCAACATGCAGCACTTGTCTGGAAGACAAAGCAGTACCAGCACCACAATAATAAAAAGGTAAGTTGTGCTCCCTCGGTAGGTTTGTCCCCATTTGTGACAGCTGAATCCAGTCCCACTGGATGGCTCCAGTGGTACCCGGAGCGCAGTGGCCAGCGAAAAGGCAGCCTCTGAGCGCTCTGCYTTTGCTAGTTTTTAGGCACTGCCCTGCACAGCCTTCTCTAGCACCAGGCTCAGCAAAGTGAATTAGGGGGTACGGGAAGAAGCATCCCCATCAAGCTGGGGTAGCTTTCTATCTGTTCACAGAAAAGGAAGAGGGGACTGCAGAAGTGCTTCTGGGTATTTTTTCCATGACCACAGTAGCATGACGAGTAGAATCTGGTTTAAGRAGGAAGAGTTAAATAGCTTAAACCAGGAGTTCCCCTAACTGAGCTCTGCAGAGCACCAGGGCCACACTGAGTAACCTGCAGCTGCTCCACTGAACCAGACTAGGGACGATGACTGGGATGCACAGAGCTGTACGACAAAATTTGGGAAGTTCATCATAGCTTGTTGGATCCTGGATGATATCTGCACTGCTTGGTGCTGCAGGAGCTGGGTAACGCTGCAGTTCAACTAGCAGTGACCACAGTAATGACAGCCCTCCTGCTTTCAATACTGTTCTTCAGAGAAACAATTAGCAGAGTTTTGACACGTACACACTACCCCCAATTAACAGCCTTCATAGCAGCTCAAGAACAAACAGCTTATTCCACAAACCTCTACACCAAACCACATCAACCTTTAATAGAGCAGGCTATTTTAAAAGTAAATAGTGTGATTTTTCTTTTTCCTTAAATAAGGCAGGTATGCACCTCTCCCAGACTTTAAATACATGACTTGCAGAGACACCAGAGAGAGAATGGGAGGAGAACAGAGCCCCAGGTCATCTTTCCTACATCCCTGGAAAGGAARGAGTTTGTAGAAGGCAGGTCAGTCTTGAGATGAGAAGAGACCATCCTTCCACTTCCAACTTCTGGAGCCACCTTACCTTGCATAATGTCATCGTGCCAACAGTAGGTAAACTGTCCATCCTCCCCACACACGTCCAGGCCACCAAGGTAAATTTTATCTGGCTGGCAGTCCTTGAGCTCAATGAGCTTCCCTAACCCAGTCAGGAACTCTGTATAGCGATAGGATCCATGTTCATTTGACAGAATTGCAATTTCGTTGTTGCTCTAGGAAATAAGAACATGGGAGTCCCACACTGAATGCTAAGAGCACTCAATCAGCACGAGCGATTAGGTTATTACCTTCCTAGAAGGGCTTCATGCAGGCACTGATTTTTAGTGCAAGAAATTGAGGAAAAGCAAGGCTACTGCAGGAGCAGGACAAATCTCCCAGCTGGAGTACTGGTGCCTGGCCTTCTGTTGAGAAGCAACCAGTAAAGGATTAATGCATCCGCACACAACTCACCTGGCCTTCTCCAACGTAGAGCACCGCAATCTTGTGTGTGTCGTAAGAAGGAATTTGATCCAGGAGCTGCACCGATCTTTCAAATGTCTACAATCAAAACATTGGTCACATCTTTAAAAACTTACCTCCACACCCCCACTGCCCTCCCTAMAACCCCTTCAGGACAACGACAGCACAATGCAAGCACAGATTCCTGACCTTCACTAGAGTCTTCCTCGATGAATGCTGCCCTACTCTGTTCTGCAAGGGCACCGTGCATCATCAGGCCAAGGTACAGAGCAGTGCCATATGGCATCTGTCACCACACTTTCTTGGCTTTGTACTTCAGACGAGATTAATCTGGCAAACTGCACGGGTTAGATGCACTTACCATGACAAATTACATCGTGTCTTCACTTAAGCTCCAGGCATGARAAATTATCATGTCTCTTGCTCTGAAGAACCTTTTTAGCACAAGGCATCACCTCATCTCACCTAGGCTCCCTACTGCCTGACCACCCGAACCTGAAGTAAGGGAAAACTATCAGCAGGAGGTCTGTGGTGCTCAGTTCACACGARGAACCCCATCCCAGCACTGCTTCTCCGGGAAGTTTACAACTAATTTCTCATATGACCACAGAAAGCTTCTCGGCCACTCCGAATTACACGGAGGGCGGACAGGTTTGTCTAGTGACGTTCTGCCTGTAATGCTCAGTGTTCATCCCGCACTCCTCCTACCAGCAAAAACCAAAACTCCACAAATCATCCTGCCTTTGGGCTGGGATTCTGAAACAGCACCAGCAAAATCTCCCAATATCTCAAATTCAACCCAGAGCTATAAAGCGGGAGCCACCAGGATTGGGGTACAGAAAATCTCCCATCTGTAGCACTGTTGGTAGGAAACACCTTTAAATCGCACCATCTGAGCTGGACATTCATTACTATCATTTACGTTCAAAAAAATAATGTGGTTAGAAAAACTAACTACAAGAATTTAAAAAAAAAAAAATCCTTGCCTACCTCATTTGGCAACAAAAGGGGCTTGTTGTTTTCATCGCCAAAGAAAGGGGAATGGTACAACTGTAAAAACACAAAGCTAAGGGAGAGGGAGGAAAAAAGTCTTGTTACCATAAAAATTAAGTCAATTTTGATCTGTTGTACGTAAGAACGTTATGTACAGAAGAAAAAGAGAAGCAATTAAAATGCTAACAGAGTATTACTCATCTTCTAGAGACACTTTAGGTGCCTGGACTACCTGCAGTTTGTAATAGACCCCCATCATAAAAAACAATGGTTATGTCAAACAGCAGCAGCTGCACAAACTCCCCGGTCAAAAGGCAATCTGTACCCAGAGCCGAGGAGCAGGAGTGCACCCCTGCCTCACAGCGACGGGGGGTATTTCTAGGCCAGCAGATAAATGAGCTTACAGACATTTGCATTTTACCTGTCCTCAATAAGATGAAGATTGTCTCATAATGCAATTTTGGACAACTACCAATATCTAAAGTTCAAAAAGCAACTATTATAACTCCTTCTTTTYCTCCTTCTTAGTATTTTGCACATTCTGTTTCTTGAACTGCAAGACCAGTAATTCATCCTGTTCACAGCAAAATTAACTCTAGGTGACCTGCATTCAAGCCACACGTGCATTTGGACYCTTCATTGGGATAGATTAGGAACACGAGGAAACTATTTATCCATTTCTTTCACCATTTAAGAGACCTGTTTCCTAAATCACAAAGGTAATTTGGTGGTAGTGGGTTCAACATGTCTGTATTAGCTCCTGAAAAAACAGGTGATTAATCTTCCTTTTTAATCAGATACCGTTTTGTAGATCCCACAAAACTAGCAAACCACTTTGAACGAATCCAGACACGGCTGCAGCAATTCTGAGCGCACCACTTCTAGCTTCGGATGAGCCCCTCCACCCACCTTGGGTTTATTCCAGGTACTTTCTCAGCATTGGAGGCTGCTGTTCTGCTCTTGAAGGCRTCTCTCTCGATCCTTTTTCCCCTCCGTGATGGGGCTGAGTCAGAGATGGTGTACCCTCGGGGCCGGTGCCCAGAGGGGGAGCGAGGCGAGGTGACAGGACCGGTGCCATCCAACCCTCCTGACCCAGTCRCTCTGGCGTCCTCCCCCTTGCCCAGCCAACTGCCCAGCCCTTCCCCTTCCAGGTTTCCAGACTGGGATTTTGATTTCACTTCTGTGCTCAGCCTCCTCGTTACTTCTCTGCCATTTGCATCTTTGAGGACCTCCTGCAGCGTCTGTAGCTCGGGGGAAGAACTCGACTTGCTGAGCGGCTGGGATGGCTGGAAGGAAAGCTCCTCCAGCGTTCGGCTGTCCTCTGACGGCAGGACTCTCCCGATGGGAATTCCACCCTCCACCAGGTCTTCCGACTTCAGAGATTTTTCTTCTTGGCTGGAGGTCGAGGAGGACTTAAAGAGGGAGAAACAAAGATGAACAGTTTTCCTGATACGCAAAATAAAAGCTGACAACAGTAAGGCTCGAGGCACCCCCTGACGCTTCCAGTGAAAGATGAGCAGGAAGGTGCCAAGTACAAAGCAACGCAGATCGAGGACTCGGCATAAAACAGGTATTTACTGCCGCTGCTCTGCATGCAGTCCCTCCCAAGCCATCCAAACTCTCAGTCACGACTGCATGTGCATTTTGGTATCATTAGTGAGTTCTTTCAGAGGGTGCCAAGAGGGACTCTCCGAGCACAGACAACCCTCCCGTGTGTCTAGAGACGGGGCTGTCGTACGGGACAGAACTGGTTAGCCTGTTTCTTCTTACCCTGCTATAAGACTCCTGGGGTTTACCAAACCTTTCCTCGCTCAGGACTTGTTCGGAACATGACGTCTCCACGTCCTCACTCTCTGGAGACTCAGCTGGGGACTCGATTTCCTTTAGCTCCATTTCCGACGGGCTCCCTTCCTCCAGCACCACCGCGGATTCTATCGAGACACAAGGCAGAAGAACTGAAGTCTGTAGAGAGGCACAGACTGGCAGGCCCCCATCCTCTCCTCTGAAGTACCAGCCTTTTCCCTACGGGATTTCAATGGAAGGCCACATTGAATGAGTGCTCTGGTTCTTTTGATTTCTTGTCATGTCAGACTTGCTCCTGGTTCCCCCTTTTGTATAGAATAACTGATCACCTTACCCTCACAGCAAAGGGCTGCGTCTGCTTTGGCCAAAATAAGTGCACTTGTTTCCAATTGTTACTGATGAACAAGCAGGGGACAGAATGAGGAAATGGGACCTTGTACATCGGTTATCAGGACAGACAGGAACTACAGAGATGTAAGAAAGTACAAGACTTAGCATTAAAAGTTCATCATTATCCAGGCAATGAAGACATCAGTTCTATGCAAGTGTGCAAAAAAGTAAGTTTTTCTTGTATTGAAATGCAATGCTCCTGTGCCTTGTAGTGGCCTAGAAGGAGATAAGAAATTTTACTAGGAGCCGTTTACTTGCAGTTTGGCAGTTTTCCTAGTATGTCTCAGCAGAAGCAAAACCATTCAGCCCTGGGCATACGAAAGGACGAGAGAGCAAGAGTAACACATGCACTGCAGCGATACTGGGAAACCTGCACGTGGTATCTGATCAGACAAATGGTTAATGGAACCACACTGACAAGAAAGCTCCGTGGAAGCCCTGCCTATGGCGGAGAAGGTTATCGCRGCATTTAACGTTGTCTCTACTCCAGGCAGTGACCCTGACCACAGGGATGAGTCTGACCAAAGGCTCCTCTTGGCCTTGCTTTTTTGTCCTGAGGAAAAGGCTGGAGAACAGGAGGCTTCCCATTACGCACACAAGGGACTGGAAGACCAATCTGAAAGGCCAAGATTTGTTTTCCAAAGTAAAATAAAAAAAAAGAAAAAATTAGCACACACAAAAAATAAAGAAAATCAGCAAAATTAAAAAAGAAAAAAAAAAAATCACTAAAGCGGGTTTTCCTGGATTGATTTCAGCTCGTAGGACCAAAGTTATTTCAAAGAAGCAATTAAGAGTTAGCATTGCACAAATATACCTTCAAAAAAAAAAAAACAAACCAAAACCAAAACCAAAACAAAAGAAAAAAAACCCAAAACAACGTGCTGATCTGGTTAGCTGTCCAAGCCAGAACACACCTGCACATATCCAGTGTTTCCAAGCTTCCCTAGCTCCTACACTACTGCCAAGATTGCTGGTGTTTTTAAATAATGCGAGCACTCGCTAGTTACTCTTTAAGTGGGAAGAGAATAATACGAGCAGAGAGGAGAAGTACAGAAAAATATTTTACTGCAGCATCTTTGTGTTGCTTTAAGAGGCCTATGTCAACAACAACCAGCAGTTAAAAATACCCTGCTGCTCTACAGAGAATTTTCCAGTGAAGGAAAGAAGGCAGAAAGAGATTTCAACCCTCTAATTAAAATCATAAAGCACTGCAGATCATCAAAGTAATGCAGGTGGTGTGCTCACAAGGTATGCAATTTGATCTCCACTTCATTTAATTACGAATTCAATTTTACTGAATCGGAGAAAGACACTACACTACTATAGAGCCTCCAAAAATCTAGAATTTAGCAGGTTTTCCCCTGAAATGTGTTTCTTCTTTTTTTATTTAAAAAACTTTTAACCAGTATCCATTGTAACATCAGACTTTATATATATATATATCAGATATATATATCAGCTCCTTTTATCTTTTCTGTGGCCAATTCTGACAGATTCCTGGGGGCTGAGGAGCATGGGACTCCATTTCAGGGTAGCTCGCTGTAGCATACTAYGCTATTCTCAGAAGTGGGAGCTTTCACATTTAGCAGAACACAAAGCCAATTGTAAAATGAAGCTGAAAATAAGTAATTCAATTGATCAAGCCACTCAGACATTTTGAYAGGTCATTTAAGACTGTGCCGCATGACTCACAATCCACCCCAGCTAAACCAAAAGTTGCTTTAAGAAATTGTCTGCACTTGCAAATGTTGGATCTGGCTTGGACTTCTTCATGCTAGTCAAGATCCCATTTGTTGAGAGTAATGAGACTGGGTACAGACAGGAGACATGAAAGGGGAAAATGAAGTATGAGGGATACATTTTCTATGAATCAGAGGTGTTCTTCTATGGCAATACTTTTTTTTTTTTTTTCCTTAAAGATATATAAATATACCTGCCCAGGATATGCTCCTGTGCAACTTCCCTTGACAACTGGACTGGTACATGGAAGAGAAAGAGGCCACTGCAAAGGGAAATCAAGTGAGCAGCTACATCAAAAGGAAGGAGAGACTATATGAAAAAAAAAAAAAAATTAAAAAGCACAGAGTTTAAAATGTAACCAAGAGCCTATTTTAAAATAAATAAATAAATAAATAAAAACAAAGGAAAGAACAAGCTGGGATAAGCTCACTAGATGCCAAAGGGATACTTTAAGGGTCTCAACATGAAAAAGGAGGCATAAACACACTCAAACAATGCAGACTCAAACTGCTCTCTTTGAAGAATGCATCTTTGAGTTTTAGAAACAGAAAATTCCTCAGTGATATCCTAGCACACGCAGGAAACCAGTCTGAGCTTTTCCTGAGCTACACATTTTTGGCAAAAAATAATTTTTAAACCCACAGAAGAGTCTGAAGATTAGAAATATGGGTAAAGATTCACATAATTTTAACCTCTAAAGAGAAAGAACAACACGCATATGACAGTCTGACAGCAAAACTTCTTCAAAACATTCATTCGCCAGCCAGCTCTGGCAAGTCTACTGTAGAAGTTGTGTTAACAAGAATGTGGCCAAAATTATTTTCTCAGACTGCCACAGGAGTGGCATTCAGGTAAATGCTTCTTTCAACTGATCAGTTAGCACCTATACACCACAAATTTGTAAGAGTCAATAAAGGTGTTCACGGATAAGAATTAAATTTTTTTAAAAAAGGTATAATTTGATTTTGACTCTAATTTTATGTTTACCCATTCTGAAATCCTAAAATCATATCCCTGCCGTGTTTAAAACAAACCTGAAAACTCGCATTTTTACCAGATTCCCAAACAAACSATACCATTGGTGCCACCTCCCCAGGAAAGCCTTGTCTCTGTTGCCACTGCTCAGTTTTGATAGAGCTAGCAGTGCCGAGAGCCTCCCTGGTAGATGTTGTTGRTAAGAGCTCTGAGCAGGGATTACATAAAGCTTTAAAAATTTCAGCTGTCGGTCCAACACTAACCTCCCAACATTAACAGCTCTTTCGGAAGTGAACTAGCACCAAAGTAAATATAATGAAAAGCCCTTGGCCGCTATATTAAAATCAAGCCACCAAAAGAAACGCAAGTGATTCAACTGCACCAGTCTGAAGGCTAAACAGTCCTTCTAAAAGGTGAATAAATCGGCAGCCAACACGATTTGCACTCTGCTATCTCAGGCTGTAGAAGACAGTGGCAACTAACTGACGCTGGCTGGCAAGGTTTGTAAGAGGCCATTCCCCCAGGAACCTAGCGCTCTTAGTGCCCAGCACAAACTCCCATACTGAAGACAAATGGAAATGGAAACGCTGCATGGGAAGATCCACCCACACGTGGGATGCCCAGATCAGCCCCAAACAAGCGGAAGAGGGAAAAGATCCACGACTTTGTTCATTTTCATTTGGGAAACAGTTAGCATGRAACACATTACTCCTCCAAAGAAGCTGCATTACTCCTTCCTTTCTTCTCTTTAAGAAAGAGAGGTACTTTTCCAATGGAATATCAGAAGCAAGGAGGAAGGGAATTTTTCACTGAAAACTTCAGGGACAAGAACTGATTCCCCTTCTCATTGCTATGTTATTCCTCACGCTACTAACTTTACTGTTCTAGAAGACCAGCAGTAACTTCAGCAGACTTTAAACAGGCTAGTGACAGCTATGCCGGACACACTACCGGCTTGACATCTCTCACCTGTGTTGGAACGCTGCAGAAGCGATGGTTTGGCTGTCCCGGTGGCCAAGCTGGAGGAGGGGACAGAGAGGGATTTATATAGAGCCGTTTCTCGGTGTTCTTTAAAACGCTCTGCAGCCATGAGTGCGTTAGAGAGCTCTTGCAGGGGCATATTGTTAATATCTGAAGAAAACGGACTGAGCGGGTTCTCCAGACTCATCAGCCAGCTTGTGTTACCTGGTAAGAGAAAATTAGGGAAGAGTATTAAGTAGTCCCTACTCCAGAAAGTTTACAACTCACATCAAAAAAAGCACAAATTGTTAGGGATTTTGCAAGTAAAAATCAAAACGGACCAAGTTCTCAGTTCTCCTGACATTTGGCAGAATCACTTGATTAATTTCCTATTTTCAGTAAGTAGCTCCCAGTGCTCTGTACTTCACCCCAASCTCTTCAAAAACCATCCTTGGTAACTCATTACTACAGCAGATTCCCAAAAGGCATCCAAAACACGCAGGTATTTTAATTAATGATACCAGGTCAGTTATTTTCTCAYGAAGCAACTTTCAGCTGAAACAGACAATTCCCTGTTAATGTTGTGTAACATGCCGGTATTCAAGAATTTTAACAGTGAACACGTCACTACTCCTTCCCTAACAGCAGACACAACTAGCAGCTGCTCTAGCCATAGCCCCATTCATCTCGAACCTAGCATGGGAAGCTAAAACACAGCACAGATAGATTTTCAAGAAAGACCACAAAGCAGTGTAAAAATGGGAAATGCAAAGTAGGGTTAATATTATCTGGCTCTATTTCTGTAACAGTACTTAATATACAAATTTAAGTCCTTGCTTCAACCTTTTCACAGGTCTTTTGTAGATTTAAAACACTAAAGAGTGATTTCAAATAATCAAGTATCAGATGYATTAGTTTCAAGAGGCAGTAAGCAATAAGGGGATCCATTTGCAATTAAATATGGATTTTTCTTCTTCATCCAGGCTCCGGTTTCTTAGCAAGTGAAAAGAGCTCACTCCACACTCAGATAAAGATACCTGTGGGTCTGCGCACTAGGATTTCTGCCCATCCCTGTGTCAGCAGCGGGACATAAGCAGCTAAGTTTGCTTTTTCTTTCTGCAGAGGTGTCTGTGGAGCAGGATTAGTCTTCTCTGATCGAGACGCAGGAGCAGGAGGACTCTGCGTCCCTTGCGAAGCCGAGCCACTGGGGAAATGGGAGGCTGAGCTGTCTAAGGCACCAACGCGTAAGGCATGACCACCTAGCAAGACAAGACACAAAACAGAAGGGAGAACCATGCTTAGTTAGCACTAAAAATATCTCAGAAGTAGTAAGTCTTTTAAGCTCCTCTAGCAGCTGTGCTCACAATATTGGGAACCTAAGAGAACTTYGCCTTGAACGTGTTTCTTATAAACCACGAGGTTAGATAAACATAGGTGGTTCTCACTGCAAGTGCTCACCACTTCATCAGCCACCAGAGCTTTCCCGCAAGGACAGCCAAGCAGGAGGAGCATCACCACTCCTGAGGCCAACAGCTGCTGCTACCTGCCCACTATTAAACACCAGACAGGTCCAGATTCTCAAATTAGTTTAGACACAGGTCTCTTTGGAAGGCACTCGGATGCTTAAGACTGCGACATGGACCCAGAAATGGCAGTAAGACTCCAGGATAGGAACTTACCAGACATGGATCGGACTCTGTTGCGAGAGCTTCTGCAAACCTGCTGCCCAGCTTGAGACTCCARTTTTGCTGGAGCTTCTTTGGTTTGTCTCACTTGCAAAACAGGGTCTGAGCTGTGGGGAAKWAAAAAAAAAAGATATTKATGATATTGAGAGAGGAATCAGTCATGCYGGACAAATAAGACATTCCTTTTCTGGTACATGGAAAACCTAAAAAGATGCACTGCAGCAGTGGTTTAAGTGACTCTGTTAGGTGGAAATTTCTAGAAATGGGAGCAAAATTTACCTTGATTCTGTGCTGCTTTGGAGCTCTCCAGAGTCTAGGCCAAGCAGGGACCTTGTCCCTGTTCCAACGCTTGTAGTGATGGTCACCAGCTTGTTACCAACCAGCCACGTCTTTGTCCTTCCTCCGGCCAACAGAAACTCACCCACAGGAGACCTAGAGACACRTTCGTGATGAACGCAGCTCTCAGGCTGCAGAACACAGAGCCTACACGGGTGGCTTACTTATCTAACTACGTAGGAGGTACTGCCTGCTTTCCTCCTTYATACAGCATTCTTAACATACCCCCTGGTCATACACATTATCCATCAGGTAAGGGATGAGCTGAATTTAATATCAATTGATAGCAGTACTACCGGACACACATTACAGAGCAGTGCAGTTCAATCCTGGGMACACGTCACAGAGCAGAAGGGAACGAGCCTTGTCTGAGCTATCTGTCTCCTTCTGGGAAGGGCAGCAAGGGAAGTAAATGCCCTCCATTTGAAGCCAGCTGGCACGACACTCAGTTCTGTAGCGAAGACTGCGRTTATCCCGCGAGGACACGGAGCAAAGCACTGCTCCCAGACAGCACGCCTTCAAGGCATCTCCTTCGGGACAGTTCAAGGCTGAGGCAAAGGCTGGTTGGCTCCAGCGGACTTCTCTCATCTAACCTCTTATTTAGCCAAGCCAGATTTTATCTGCGAGGGATGGCTTCAGAGCCTGGGCCTGCCAGAATCTCAAATATGTCACGGTAATTTTCCACTAATAAGGTGAAATACGAAACTCAAACGAAAACATCTCTCCCGTGGTCACCGACTGACCCCTACCTCTTAGGCACGGCAGTGAAGTTTGAAAAGACGTATCGAGCCATCATATCCAGACAGGTCTCAGTGAGTTCCAGGTGGAGATTTTTTAAGTTGTCATCAGCCTGAGCCATTGAATTTTCATCTGCAGAGCCCAGGCTTGAACTAGTGATGGATGTTTGTATCCGACTAGAAGAGAACGTTTCCAACTGACAGATCACATTGCAAAATGCTTGTCCCTGTCACCCGAAAGACAGTGTGATGCAGAAAAACCTGTGATACATGCATGTACCAGATCAGAGAGGCGGCCAGACATTAAACCCGGGACATAACAAAAATATTTTTGGATCAGCCTCACATTGTGCCTTGTAGATTGTCAGTGCAGAAAGTGTATTTTATCTTGAGAGACTGAGAAACATCTAAATGTCCGTCAGCTGACGAGGTCAGGCCAGTGCTCTCTGATGTTGGGTGGCCCATGGGCAAGTTCGCCAAGCAAATAGTGAGTGGCAGCACCATGCTTTGAGTTCGCTAATCTATAGTGAGGGCAAGCGTCCCGTAACCTGCACAGTTTCCCAGGCAACATGTTGCCCATGAGCCGTAAATCGGGGCACTCTAGACTTAACTTTATAACCCCGTGGTTTGCTTTTTTCTCTGTTGCATCCCTTTCACRTTGATTTTTTCCCTCCAAATTCAATAGCTATGTAAAACCTAATTTAACTTGAAATAGAAAAAAATTGCASTCTGAACAGGAAATTGGCACAAGAATAGGGAGCAACTCTGCCTTCCAATCAGCCAAGTTAGCAACGCAATTTAAAACAATTGTAATAACAGGCTGGATTGCACTATTTTATAAAGATGATTCCTTATGCCATTGTAATACAAACTAAGCTGAGGTACAGCCAAATTTTTTATGACGTGGCAACTTCATTGGCATCATTAAGGGTAATTATCTGAACTTTTAGTTGCTACCATTTACATATAAATACAAGAGAAGAAAATTACCTAATAGATTAATGGGGATATCAGAGAATGAAGTGCCAGAATTGTATTCACAATTCAGTCACTTCAGTGTCTTTCCCCCAGATACCATATAGTTATAGTCAAAAATAAAAACACGGAAAATGAAGTTCCACTGACAGCAGWCCTTACAGATTAAGGCACAAATCTTCAGGTTCAGATTTTAAACTAACATGTTACAGACAGCAGTTTAACACTCAAGGGAAGTGATCCAGAARTAAGTTTTAAAAACTAGCATAAATTGCTTCATCTTTCATGTGAGCAAATCAATGTCTGCAAGCAAAACTTGTTTTCTTTAGTCGTGAAAGCAATAGCTTCATATGGGCTGAGCATACATTTCACTGCTCTATGGAAAGACAAATTAAGGTTTTCACGGCATCATACTTTRGACCAGAATACTTCCGTCAGCTCCCTTTGCCTCAAAGAACAAATCCTAAACTGAGGCCAGAACTATTCCTCACAGTTTGGGAGGAGGGCCTGTACATAAGTTTGCAGAGTATCAAAATCCTCTCCTGGGGCAAGTCACTGCTCAGACGGCTGAAGTTTTAGTGAGTTTTAACCAGGACTCTCACTTGCACAGAATGCAACCTTTTTCCTTTTTTTTTTTTTTTTTTTGGTGTTTTTTGTTTGTTTGTTTGTTTTTCCTCCCTTCACCATCTTTACTTTGAAAATAAAAATTTTTGTTGCTAAAGCATCAGAGAATAGGGCAAAGTAACCGTACCCAAGATAGGGTGTGATGTGACAACCCAACAGCCGGCGTTGGGAAGCCACGGGACATCCACGACACTTTCCCAAAACCTTCTGACTGTGGCTAAGGCCAGTTTTTCATTGCGTAACAGAGTCATGCAAGCATCCCACATGCAAATCCACCCTGCTTCCACCCACCCTTACGGTAAAATTTCCAAGTGCTGAGTTGCTCTTGGATTCTCCCCATTTAAAGTGCCTCTACCTGCGGACCACATGTTCAGACACACTGATGCTGCGGGATCGGAAGGCATCAACTGCAGAGGATTCTTTCAGCTCTTTCACTGGAGGAGAGTTATTCAAGCCTTGCTTTGCATTTTTGGCTAGTCTTAAACTACTAGGTGGAGAAGCACCAAGCCCCAAAAGAGGTCACAGGAAGGGAGGAAATCATTGTAGGGATGTAGGTTGAAAGGTCACAGGTCACAGGGTCAATATTGGGGGATCCCGGAGGGTGATGTAAAATAAAACAAATGCCAAAAAAGGAAAAAAAAAAAATTAAAACGTACAAACAAGCAGAGCTGAAAGCATTAAAAAGACAAACCACATTTTGAAAACAAGATTTTAAACATGCTACAAAACAAATGAAATTAGTACAAGTTAAAACAAAAAACTGATTGAAATGATAGTTGGAATACTGCGCTGTTAAACAAAGGCAAGAGCACCTGACTGCTAATTTGGCACAAATCTCTCGGGTCTGAGAAGTTTTGTGCCGTTCAACCACCACTTGCGCTGCCCCAGCTCACCACTTCAGCACGGCTGAAAACCTGACTACGTCCACAGAGACCAGATCCTAAAACGCTTTACCAACACCAGGTAGCAGCACATTTTTCTAGGAGACACGGGAATAGGTCAGCCATCTCCGCCTCYGTGCCCAAACCTGAGCTTCTGCCCTGAATCACAAAACCACCCAGGGCCCCTCAGAGGTGCCCCTCAGCTCAGCTCGAGACCCGGGGGGAGACTCAGCCCATCTGCACCACCCTTCTCACACTGCTCAGACCAAGGGCAAGAAGACAAACACCCTCTTGGCTGTCGCTAACTGCGGGATGATTTTCTGTCAAACAAGCTGTCTTATTTCAGGTGGCACGAGGTAACCCACTTGACTTTCAACTGGAACAGAAAGGAAGATAAGCCTTTACACTGTCAGGTGCCAACCACATGTGGGAGATGACAGCAATTAACATCTAAGAGGCACTTTAATTAGTCACAGCTGAGATGCATGCCTGGCTCAGTACGAATTTGGACATAACAGTTGGTCCAGCAGTTCACATCCCYGTATATAAAATGGAGATACTAATTTAACCCTTCTGGCTCTTTCTAAACATGATTTATTTGCTATYCTCCCTTCACTGAATTATTACATTTCAGACTGCCACCTGGAGGGATCAGAATTTATTTATCCCCCTTCTCCCAACAACCTCTGACAGATCACTTTTGGCCACAACTGGAGATGTGACTGCAGAGAGCACAGGCTCATACTCCGAGATAATCACCGACACCAACATCATGGCATCATGGAACTGTTGGGATCTTGATCTCTTGGAACAGCCAGCACCTCAGCTAGGGCACAGAAATGCTTATTCTTTGGGCTTAAGGAGCGAAAACCAAGCACACCGGGTTCTCAAGCAAGGAAACAGATATCTGCTCGAAGCTATTTCCTCTCACTTGGCCAGAATCCAAGCTCAGACAGACTCAGAGGCAGTGGCATCCTGCCATTCTGGTGTTTCGGGTTGCTGCCCAAGTACAGCCCACACTCCTTAGCAGAGATTTCTGTGGAAAGTGATCCAGCAGCGTTAGCAAAAGCCTTTAGATACAGTAGTATTCCAACCTGGTAGAATTTAACAGGTTTTTGGAAAGAAGATTAGTTGAAATTCTAATTTGAGACACGAGTGTCAAAAGGCTTCTCTTCCAAGTTTCTGAATGAAAGAGGAGGAGATGGGAGAGATGAAACACAAAACAGGGTTTACAGCTATAGCATTAGGGCAGGAATGGTGTTTCTTCATTGCAAGATACTCATTGAGCCTTGCAGTTAAAGTAGAGGCACTTTCTCCAGGGTTCAAATGCCACTGTATGCTTACTGCACATTAACACTGAAGCAAGTTAAGTGAACCAATTTAGGTAAGCCCTGCAGGTAAAAGGACGTTAGAGAAACCCTGAACGCCTTCCAAGAAATATTCTCCTATCCCGGCAAATGTTACTTTGAAAGACTGCTGGCAAGATACGTTCTGACTTCTAAAGACATTAGGCTTTGCTTAAAACTGACATAATGGCTTCAGGATTCAAAAAAAGGATCAGGACATCCAGACACACAGAAGGCAGCTCTCTGCCACCCAGTACACTGACTTGACAGATAACACTATGGAAAAACACAGCATTGGCTCTCTCAATTTATACAGGCTGCTAATCAGAACAATTTCTCTGGCAATCATTTAAATAGTCGTTACAGATCAATTAGCAAAAGGAGTAAACACTATCAATATGAACACGGTATTCTATTACTTCTGGTATTACCCTTCTCTACTACTTCTGGTAGCATTGTACTGACACACATCAACCTGAAAGAACTGCTGATTTTCAAAAATTAACAGCAAAAAGCCCCACACCTTACTGCAAAGGCTTACAGAACAGCCAGTGATGCCCTCATATGTACTATTAGATTGTCAGCTTGGTTTGATTCCAGCTTCTTACCAACCTAAGTTTGTCTTTTACCAATCCCCTGACCTAAAGAGGTTTACTTTGCTTGCTTAAATGCACTGTCAGATTTTGGATAACTAGACCCAGCCTCCTGCAGAAAAACACAGGGAAGGGTGTGAGCACTAGAACAGGGAACACAAGATTCTGCTGGAGTCAAATGTAATTTACCTTTTTGGCCTCTCATTCAGGCTTGTACTGCGAGCCCTGAAACTGTCCTTCTCAGGCGTGTCATCAAAGGAAAGGAGGACATTCGAGCGCAAACCCTGCCAATTGAGACAAACAGATAACAGTTTGAATGGCTAGGACGTGCAGCTGAAAGCCTGCAATCACGGGCCAACACGCAAGAACTCACAGTCAGTTTTGAAAAAGATGTTGACAAGAAAAGTAGAATTCCTCTAGCTTCAAACAGAACCTTTAAACTTCTCAAACCAGTTTTTAAGTCGTCATTTTTATTATGTACTGTTTGATTCAGCAGTGTCCATTACCTTTGTAATATAGGGGACAAAGTCCTTTCGGAAGGGAAGGCGACACCGAATGAACCACATAGCTATCACGTGATGGGCCAGGCAAACGATGTACTGGTTAAACCTAAAACAGCAGAAAGATCTCCMCAGAGTTTAATGCTGCATTATGATGCCATTCCAGAACTGAACAGAACGACTCTCCAGATCTGAGAAACAGAACTGTTCCTTTACCTACTGGAAGCATAAAGAAAAAACACCTCAAAAGTTCTGTTCAAGAAAAACAGATATTTTGTCCAAGGTGAATATGTCCCTTCTTCAGAAAAACCCTGGAGATATCAGAATGAGCACTGTGCTGTAAATAACCTTGCCCCAAGTACTACAAAACAAAYATGTCTCATTCTCTTAATTTTACAGATGAGGAAGAAGCACATTTGCTATGAACTTACTTGGAAGGGTTTGTGTATGGCAGGGAGATGGCGAACACACTGGCRTACTGCTCTGCTGCAAAGTTCCTGTAGAGGTGAGGCAGCCTTGCTAGAGCTAGAACAGTTCAAGAAGAAAACCAACACAGGTGAGGTCTGGACACAAACTATTCAGTATCACAGTTCAGTTTAATTTGAATTGTTTTGTTGCTTCTAAATCATCAGCTGACATGGAAGTTAACATCATGGTGTAATTTCACGCTATTTAAGTTAAAAGCAGCAAGGTGGAGAAAGCAGCTTTGTATTTCCCATCACTGTATGGCTGCACTACACAAAGCACGTCTCTTTCTTCAGTGTGTGCAAGTGCTTTACATAGAAAAACGGTAACAAACGAGATGATCAAACATTTATATCTTAAGGATGGTGCAAGGGCATCACCAAAACCCAAGAAACTCTTACGATGCATTCCATATGACTAACACAATCAAAATACCCATATTCGGTGCAGACAATACATTTACAACTATCGAAGATCAAAAGTAGAAGAACGTTACAACTTACTTGAAAGAAATTCTAAGAGAGGGATTGCCATATTGGCTGTAGCGGAAATGTGGGTTAATTTGACTATTAAGACAGGAAGTGCCTTTATGATGATCTCAGGCATCTCGACGCTACAGACAGAGAGTGCCACAACGCACTGGTTTGCACAGCGATAAATAAGACCGTGTTCCAGGCAATACACTATTTCACGCTAGAAGAGTAAAAAAGAAAAAAAAGTCATAATCCAGGGAAAGAGAAAACCTCTGATATATCATCTCCTGACTCCAGTTAGCATTTCAGAATGGCTTGCAAGGTATTGCTACTGCAAGGTCTGTATGACGCGCCTGAATTCTTATCCAAAATGCACTAACACAGAACCCTAAATAATGTTGTACRTATTCTAGGCCAAAATCTTAAGATGGGACCTTAATCAAGTAGACATTTTAGAAATTATTATGTAAGTTTCCAATTAGACAGAATTTTTATGTTTATCAGGGTCTTCCAGCAGAGGGTGAAGTCACTCAGCAGCCTGCGAGGGGCACAGGTATGGACGGAGAACACTGAATCCAACTGACCAGRCAGTCACCGCTGCACAAAGTTAGCAAAGTATTTTTTCACCCCAGGCCCCACCCCAAATACAGGAGATGCAGCTTTTTATAACAGAAAAGGGCAGTGTTACCTTGCACTTAAGTCTCCTAACCAGCTAGTATGAGAAAATGCTCTACTATACAGGCTCAGGCCCCACCCCCCCCATCCTCTTACTTTCCCCATACCTGTTTAGCTTTGTCCAGGTAATTATGATAAGATATTAATGCYGTCAGTACTGGAACTACAGCCAGATGCAAATCAGTGCGAGAAAAGCCTTCTGGGGTACCATGGAGCCTGTCGGTAGTCTTTTTATCTGTGAGCTGATACATCACACAGTAAGTTAGAATACCTCATGCTAAAAACACTCTCCAAAAGGCAGTAGACAGGCACTGCCCATAGCTCCYTTTTCACATGTATACATACATACATAGAGAAAAAACACTCATTATTACCTACTTCTGTACCTAAAACAACCTTCACAAAAAGGGACGGTGGGTGAGGACTGACAACCAGCATGCTAATGTTCAAAATATTAGACTGAAGAAAAAAAAAAAACAACACCAAAACTCAAAGAAAACCCCCAACCAACTCTCAGGCAAACTAAGGATCTGATGATTACACATCAGTAGGGTGCATGGCATTACCATGTAGCTCAGTGCAGAGGCCAGGAGGTCTATGTTACAAGGAGAGGTTAAAAATAGCACTTTATAGCGGAGGGATTCAGGTAATTTGTTGAGGACCAACTTCAACACCTTCCAGTCTGTCTCCTGGAAAGAAAGAAAATTAAGGTGGAAATTTTTTGTAGGATTTCAGTTCAGTCTGGAAGTACGACCAATCAAGTTTCAGGCAGCATGACACTCCCCGGCAGATGTATGTCTTGCCGTGGTAGCTACATAAAAAGAAGTGGCCCTGAGCTGTCACAAGTGACTTCCTGTCTGTCATCCAGCTCTAGGTGCGATATCRGCACTGCAAACCAGAGGACAACTTGTATCCAGATCTGACTGAGCTCAAAAAGATAGAGCCAGAATTCAATTCTCCTAACCACTAGCACAAATTAACTTGCAGAGCAAACAACCCCTCAGCACATAACTATGTCCAATAAAACACTAATGAACAATTTATATTTACAGTTTATTAGCAACTGAAACATCAATTCTCAAAATACTTCAAGAACTTGCAGTAGGAGGGTTTCTTTTAGTTTCAAATGCCCTTTCAGAAGCAGGATGACTTATCTGATCTTTATTTAACAAACACATTTTTTGCCCTTGTCTGCTCTGAAGCAGAGTGAAATGAAAGCTTTGCTTAGTTCCTGCAGAGCTGAACTGGTGCTCCCACTGGTGGTTGTGAAGCTGCACAATTACACGCAGATTCTGCCCAAGAAGGAGGATTTAGGTATTGCTTTTCAGWTGTTATTTAGAGACTCTGGGACAGAACTCCCTAGCCAGCTGGTTTAAGTTGACATATTTCACATGAAGATGACAACTGTCATTCAGACTGGACGTACCTGCTTCAAACACTGCAGAAGGACGCCGAAGACCATTGAGTAGGGCAGGTGCCCTATACGAATGGTGGTGCTCTGGGAAGGCACGCTGGGACTTCCTGAAGGCGGAGAGAGCGTACCAGCAGGCTTTTTCTCAGAAGCCCTCTTCTCTGCTTCTCTACAACATGGAAAGGGAGAAAAATACACATAACGTAAAATCAAGATCACAACAGCCTATTCATATGACCTGCAGTGCTACCCTATTTGGTAGCCAGTTTAATGACCAAACAACAGTATAAATCGCATTTTCAATTAAAAAACACAGGATTGCCCAGTAGACGGACAGCAATGAGTTGGTTTAGTCAGGTTAAGGATTTTTGTCGAGGCCCCTAGCAAATTTAGAAAGATATCTTTTGGGGCGTGTTACACAAAGAACTTCAGACCAAGCTATAAAATTAAAAATAGCCAGATTTGTACAAATCATTGAATCAAACCTCAATGTGAAAACTGTTTTTAGGCAGGAAATTGCCAATATTTTTGTTAAGTTTTGTGAGCAGGAATATAAATTTCATGTCTGAGATTGAGAGCTCTGTAGGTAAGTGATTTGTAAGAACTATTCACCAATGTGTTATTAGTTGAGACAATCCTAGGCTGTAACTATAGACTTGTCTAGCAGCTGATTCATCAGGATTTGGAAGATTTAGAAAAACTGCAGATTGCTACTGATGGACCATTAAGCTCGTGCAAAAATACCAAACAGTTTGGAAAACAGCTTTTCCTTAATGCAATGAGAAACCTACACAAAATCACACAGACAGTAAGGGCTGAACCTCACTGCTCCATCCTTGTTGGAAAGGCCAAGACGGTGGAGGGAGTCAGCTCGAAGCATCAGCAGGAAATCAAATACCTGTAACAGAGAAGACACTGCAATYACTCAAAACCCAAACCAGTGGAATACTCTCCCACCTCCCCATGYGATACTTTTGCAAGTACAAAGGGATTTTTAATAGATGCTAGTTCTGTAGGAGGCATCACTTCTGGTGTTACAATACATATACATACTCCTATTACCCAAGAAACATCTAATTCTGCTTCTGGCAAGCTCTAGAGCACACACTCCCCACCTGCTACCCAAGAATTCCAAAGAGAGCATGCAGCTCTCGACCTGAGAGCACAGGTTACTGCTCATACCTGCAATCTGATGCTGCTGGCAACAGCAAGGCTGTACGCGTATATATAATGGCGTTGGACGTGGTGAATCAGCATCTCGTAGACCCGCATTGCGTGGCTGGAGGGTAAGCTGTAGAGTTTTGTCTACAGAGGAACAGAAACACAAATCGAAAGGCAGGCTGACACTTGTTATTCAGAAATGTGTAACTGCACTGAGAATTCAAGAAAAACACAGCAAAAACTTGCTCCTGAAAGCAAGATGAATAGATGGCTCTGGACAGAACCTCTGCAAMGGCTCCAGAGCAACTCTGCCTGGCTCCAGAAGGGCAGTGGTGAGAACAACCAGCTCTTTGCAACTGCTTAACTATCTCTCAGGACACGCTACCCAAACACAGTGGATCTACTCAAGGTTATGAACCACTCCCCTTCTGTTAGTTCATGAACACATTTGCCCTCCACACATGAAAGTGTGCTCATATTCATTGTACAATGGAAATTAAGAAAATAAAACATTTCGCAGTCACACAGTACCCAAAAGCAAAAGGAGTGACCAAAACAAGAGTTAAAATATTAAGTGGACAAAAGTCAGAACATTTAATAGTGAGAGAACRGTTATCTAAAAAGCCAAGTCCAGCGGAAGACTACTCTGAAGAAGACRTGTTTAATGCTCTGCAGCATTTACCTGAAGAATTATCAGGAGTCCAAGAACTGCTGTCTTGACATCCTCCAAAGAAGATGAATACGACAGCAAGTCCCTCTCTTCCAGTTCAGAAGGAGATGAGAGAGAATGTGCAGCCACCTTTTAAAAAGAAAAGCAATACATGGTTTAAATCTGCAACACATCTTTTCTTTATTTCCACCCTAGAAGGTCAGGAAAGACTACAGCAAGTCATCCTTGCAGGAAATTCTGCAAGCCCCGTCAGGTAGCTCAGATGTGCATTGATAGGGTTTCTAAAGCTCCCTTCCCCTCTGCACTTCAGGCGTGCATCCTCCAAAACCCAGCGATTTTACAATAGCCTACTGAACCRTGCAAGTGGTAACAGCCATGGGTTAGTCTCCTCGGTCACAGTAAGAGGATCTGGCAAAAGATGTGGTGATGCTACTGACAACTGACCAAACTGCCTCACCTTTTCTATGATATCAAGCAAGCTGTTGAAGTGATGTGTGTTGCAGCCTTCAGCCAGGTCTACGAGTAGCTGAGTGGCCAGTTTTCGGACTTGATGGTCTTTATCCTCTGGAATGTGAGCCAGCTGAGAGATCACAACCAAGTTTATCAGCTCTTCCTGCAAGAGGACGGACCTTAATAAGCCTTGACATTTTGCTGTCAGTTGTTCAATCAGCATGTTAAAGAGACAAATAATTACAAACAAAAGAACACTGATATTCTGATATCAGGCTCGTTCCTCAACTAACTGTTTGGTTCCTTGATCTTTCCTCTTCCATCCAATTAAGTATTTCTGCATGCCATCYCTCCAAATATTTATTACTTTTGTTGAACTTGGATTCATCTATCCTACAGACTTGAYAGCCCAGGCTCAAATAGACTGTTGACAAGGCATTTCTAGGGCTTCGTTTTTTTGAGAGAGAGAGGAAACATGCAACAGCATCATGTTTTCACAACTCTTGAAGGAATCCAAGAAGCACCTCTGCCCCTTCCTGTCCCCTGAAACTCAGGTTAAATTCCAAGGAGCTGAAGACATCCCCAGAGCTCTTCCGTAACTCCCCTCTCAGACAGCTTCCATCTTGGATTGCAATCAAACTGCAAGCACCAAGACAAGTCAATCTGCTCACGTCAGATTATGTCCAGACCTCATCTTTTTAAAAAGCTTTTAAATAAACTCTGCATCTTTCAGTATTGACTTTCCTTTCTTCCAAAACAAAATGTATATGGAATTAATGACCTTAAAACAGCGAAGCAAATACACAGCCAGGTATGTCCTCAAAACACAGCAGCTCCCACTGCAAGTTGCACATACCTGTATCCAGCTAAGGACAATTAAAAAGCAAATCCTCCTACAAGCACCCTAAAGAAACATGTCTATTGTGTGCAACATCTAAAGCACAGTTCTGTGCATTCCCCAGTGGCAGAGACGACCTGAAGCACAMCTTAAAACATGCCTCACCAAAGCCTTTCCCACCCACTTAAGATCTCACATGTGATCATCAGAAACAGATAAACACACACCTCATAGAACTGTCTGTTAATACTCAGGACAAAGGACAAGACATCCAGAACTTTAATACGAACAGCACTACGACTTTCGTTCCTAAAATGGGAAGAGCAAATTCAAGATGAATAAAATAAAGTTACTGATATTTAGGGCAGGGGGGAGAGGAGAAAAGGAAAGTAAAACTAAAGTAAACTAAGAAACTTCTTAAGAGTTAGAACAATAACTGTTAGAGATCAGCTGAGCCTTCAGTTAATGTCTCTACATACGAAATCAGATTCAAGAACAATTGGAAACTGGAATCCCAATTCAGCTTTTACTAGAGACCTGTAACTACAGTTTTCCCATTTCCAATCCAAACTAGGAAGCACATGTCCAAAGAACAAGCGCTCTGGTGAGCAAATATAAAACCAAACATATGGCACCGAGGAAGAGTTGCTCTTTGGCAGCACTTCACAGATGAGAGAGAAGTTTGTTATTGCTGTATGTTGATATTTTAGAGCACAAGAATACTTTTAGGAGTACCAATTCAAAACCAGATAACTTCAATACTGGATAACCATATGCAATCCTGATGCTTAACAGGAAAGTCTTGTTTGGTGTCAGAACTACAAAGTGCTGTGGAGTGGAACACATAACTGCCTAAGCTAATTTAAATGGCACCATCCAATGGAAATAAAGAAAAAAAAAAAAGAAGCATAAATAACTCAGTGGAAAGTTTTTTTTCTATTAAACAAAATCCTTTCATGTACTGTGCCCTGGAACTACCATACTTCTTACAGCCATTTACTAACATTAGAACGTCAGAAAAAAAAAATTACCTAACATGAAAAGGTGGCAAGAAACATTTGAAAGTGCCTTGTATTCATACCTGAAGAATCTCTCCATTAACGTCTGCAGGTTGTGAATCCAGCCATCTTTGGCAGGATGAATGGATTGAGCTCTGTATGTTATCAAGTTTAATACAGAAGATTCCTTTCACAGAAAGATCAAGAATTTTTTTTTTAGTGTATAAGCAAATACAATATATCCATTCCCCAACCTCCACCCCGAGAATAAGGCTCATGTAAGTCCTTGCTATGATTTTCTGACCACTTGCTATTTTAGGACTCCCAACTTTCAACTGTACTGAGTAACAAAATGGTTTCAACTGGCAACAAAGGAAGACAATAATAAGTAAAGTCTTACTGGTCTCTGATCAGCACATCTTTCCACCAGCTCAAAAAATCTCTCTTCAGAGCCATGGAATTCATTCTGGTCACAGAGTTCTTCTACTGTAGTCAAAAGATCATGTACAATGGACTTAAGTTCTTGGCTCTCCAGACTCTGAAACAGAGACAAAAACATTCCTAAAAGACTTCTACGTTACCAGAAAGTGCTAACTTTTACATACAAACAGAAAACTTGGTTGAGAAGCACAGTATTGAGAATTGGGCCAAACCTTCATTCAGCTTCAAAGTTCACTAGAGCGTACAAACGGGAGATCAATTTGCAAAAGTATTTATGGCAAGGTCTTTTGATTGAAAGCACATCAAGACAGCCTCAACACTTACCTGCAGCTGTTGCAGTAATCGCTCCATGATGTCCAAAAGGATATCCCATGTTACAGCTTGCAGCTCCTTCCCRTACTTCTTTATTAGACGTGTTATGGACAGAACTATCTCGTAAGACACAACTGCATTGGGACATGTCATGGCCTGGAATACAAAGCATTTCAGTCAGTTAACAGTTGGAAAGCAGTGATCAGAAACCCTCTTAAATTCAAATGAAACACGCCTTACTAAGYAGGAACTTAGCCTGAAGGTCTGAGATAAACATATTCAAGTCTAYACACACAAAGGGCAAAGCAAAGAACCATTTTATAAAGTGCAGTTATGCACTCTTGCAAACAGCTGTAGATCAGATGTCAAATGAAGTCCCATCTTACAGAGCAGACACATGAGGTTAAAGCTAGTAATTCCTGCTTGATGCACTTGGATGAGAAAATTTTAAGACAGCTCTGAGACTGTCCCTGAAGACACCGTCCCTCACTTTTTGTACCACACACTGGAAAGAGTGAAAGTTTTTGCTTTGTTTTTATTTTTTAAGCTAAAGTACCAAATATCCAATGTAGATATTTGATAAAAAGAATTCAGACTTTGCTCTTCTGGCCAACAAAGATATTACAGAAGGAGGCCTCAGTTTCAAACTTAAATCCTCTGTTGTTTTACTGTTTCCCCATGCTTCACCCCATAACCAACTGCTGTGACTCATCTTTCAGGCCTACAAAGATCTCCTTGGTGTAGGGGACCACATTTTTGTTCTACATTTGTACAGGGCCARATGTATACCTGATTAAAAAGTTCCTCCAGCATCCCACCCTACCTTGAGGAACGAAGGCAGCACTGACGTTGGGGAATTCTTGAGTGAATTGAGGCGATGAGCACCCCACAGAGCCATCCCAACAAAGAACACAGCTCCTCTCAGCAGCGCTGCATCCGCCATGTAAGCTCTAAGAACAGATGGAAGGAAAGTCTTAGACCATGCTACAATTACTTTAGCATACAAGAGTCAGTAGGAATATACACTGACAAAACAGGAATTCCCAGCTGTTATATGTCAGAGCCTTGCACATCAATTTACAAACATTAAAAGCAGAAAATAATCTAGTAAAACTTTAAACAAAGGAAAATTAAATTCAAAAAAGCCAAAAAATGAGCACTTCAGCAGCATACCTAGGAAGACAATTAATTTCTAAGCACCAGAACCTTCAGCTTGTTCCACTGAGGTCAGCAACTCCCTATCTATCTCAACGGGACCTCTAGTGAATCCCCGGCTTTTGTTCTTTACCTGTCTTCCATGATCCTGCACATGTTGTAGATGGCACTGTGTCCCAAATGAGTTCCCAAAAGGTTGCGCATAAGCTGCAAATTCAAAGAGAACACTTAAATATCCAATTGTTAAAACACTCATTAGCCTAAATGTGCAGTTAGCTGGCTGATCATGCCTGCTTATGGTAAGTAAATGTGTCCAGCCATTTCCATGCCACAACCAAAGCCCGTCACATCAGCAGAGAGGAAACCATGGGTAAATTCCATGGACATGACAGGATTTACACTAACAACGTGCTGATCCCTTAATACTTGAAACAATTTCTAATTTACTCTTAAAACCAAACTGAAAGTTATGGCAGATGTGCACAGGCGCATCTGACACTCCATCTATGAGGCCAAAACAGTGAACTCATTAAAAAACAAAACTACAAGAAGGTTCTGACCTTCCAGCACGGCTCGCAGAGCTCCTTCACATTGATGGTACGGCACAAAGTGATGATAAATACCGGCAGGTTCTCTGATGGCAGGCAGTTATAGCAAACAACTGCATCTAGGACTTGCAAGGAAATCTTTGGGAAACAGAAAGACAAAATGGTTATACTCTTCTCTAGGAATAAAGCAGGTCAAATCCTAACCTGGCAGACCAGGAAATCTTCTGGAAGTCAAAAGGGATACAGATATGTCTTTTTTTTTTTTTTTTTTTTAAATCATTGCAAGATCAAAAGTACCGTAAAAAGCACTGTTGAAAAATTGATTCACTTATCAAATTTATCAATGCTCTGTTTGTTTTAGAGTAAAATTATTATTGGTGTATTAAATCCAATAGCTTACAAATACTTCATAACATGGTATTAGCTCTCTTTTAAGATGAGAATAAACTGAGAGGAGAGTCTGATGATCTGATTTTGTTTGTGAAAGTAACAGTTCCAAAGAATTTCAAAGAACTCTAAAGTACTAAGACAGACTCAAATTACTGACCTCTATGTCCACAGATGATGAAGTCTGAATGCACAAGAGGCATATCTTGCTGTTAGGAAAGAACATTTAATTATAATTGTTTGCTTAATATGATTTTAGGCAAATTACAAAGAGCCAAAACAGACAAGTAAATTGGTATATTATTTTACTCATCATTCCCCTTACTGTGGCATTGTTGATAACACTCCTAGAGACACTGAGTGCTACAACCTCTTTTATAAAGTTAGCTTAAAATTGCACTTAAATGGAGCTCAGTATGCCTACCCCAATACAACAGAGACACCCTTTGTGAGACTAAGGAATGCAATCAGGTCCACCACATGAAATAGGGAAAGCACATGCAGTTAAACTAAAACAGATCTGAACATTCTAAGAACTGAAAATCAAATATTTGTCAGAAATGTCAGGTATGACCTGGAATGAAACAGATCCAGATCGGATGAAAAAGATACCATGTATATTGATCTGCAACTTTCTCCTGTAATATACCAAAAATAAGCACGTAGGAGTTAAAAAAAAAACAACTTACCGGACCATGTCAGCTACATAGTCTTCCAGATAGCAGCTATTGAATTTCACCAGGTTCACTAAAACCAGAAGGAACTCAGAAGACAAACCAACATCCATCCACTGTAGTACAAAGTCAGCTAAAGAAGGAAAACAAATTGTTACAACATGCTTTCTACCTGGAAGTGTTATCACTACCTTTTTCTTGTATCACTGAATGCCCGGCCCTTGACTTATTCCCACCAAATTGAAGAGGGGTAGAGACAATACTCACCTAACTCTTCTTCTAAGTAGGTGATGTATCGTCCATTCTCCGTTAGAGCCTTGAACACTTCAAGCCGTTCATGCAAGTCTTCATTGGAGGGATAGTCTTTAATAACCTTAAAAAAATGTGCTCTGAGGATCCCTAATCTCTCACCCTTAAAAAAAAAAAAAGAGGAGGGGAGGGGAATAAGAGTCACTAATGAAAAAAGACAGTTAACGCCTGGACTTTATCAAGATTTGTAACAGTAATCTTCATGCTTGAAATTATTTTATTTTCCTATGGGCTATGAAATTCTCCTGAAAATACCTCCAACCTCTACTGACTACTGACAATGGCTCAGGTCTTCTCAAGCTGTTATATCAGCACTCGGGGTTGGAGGCATTTTGTCCAGCAACACACAGACAGCATCCAACACACAACGTAACCTACGGAAACTGCAGCTGGCAGCACTGCCAGTAGAGCATTAAAAAAAAAAAAAAAAAAAAGCAGCCAACAAACCAGAATCAATGCCTATTCTTTTTGTAAACATCTACCCCTTCTTCTTCAGAATACTGAAAACTAGAACTTTGGTCTGATAGAGTCTTACGTTTGTGTAGCACATTGTGAAATCTGAAGAATTCATAGTATGCTTAACTTGGCTAGACTAGAAAAGTATCTCATACAGAACTTCTTGCATTCTTGACATGCTGAAACATCAAAAACAGCTGCAGACTAGGACTAATAGGTCTGGGCAAAGACCATATAAAATTTGCTGTATTATGCTGAACGTAACCTGAAGTACTACTTCTTTTTCAAGAACATTGCCCCAAAACAGAAAAGTTGTATGAAAGTTGTATGAAAAGTTTTGCTATGAAGTCAAACCAAGACTTAAATTTAAATGCTTCCTCTTCCCATTTACTAGGCACAACCAAAATAAGAAACATGGAAAGTTGTAGAGAAGAGCCACCCAATATTTTTCACGTTCATACTCTGCACAAACCCTAGTTTAAGTGTAGTATTTCTTCTACAGTTTGTTTGTTTTCACCTGTCCTTGAACAATTGACTTGAGCAGATGAAGAACAGCATGTCTGGCTTCGATGGGGCGCTCTGGCTGGAGCATATCAGCTACCACTTTCCATATTGCTTCCACTGCGTGCTGAAAACAAACACAGGAGACAGGCAGGAGTCGGAAAGTTAAGCTTATTCTGGGATCTTTACCCAGTAGGTCAGTCATTAATTACAGCAAGTTAACGAACAAGATCTCCAGGGATTTCATGTCCTTTTCTGAGGGACACTCTCACCTGCCCGGTCATAAGCTCAGATGAACCACATGAGAGAGACCAAATCCTATCCTACGTGACAACTTGCACCCCAGTAACTGAAGATCTTCATTCACACCCTTAATTCAGTGTGAACATTTGCGAAGAAACCTTCACCCAAATACAACATGAGTTTAAAACCAATTTGAGGTTGCTTATTAACAGGACGGAAGGAGCTAGCAAACACCTCTTCTCCAGGATTAACATCATCTCCCGCGAACCGTCCTGAACAGGCCTAAATATTCGGAGCGTTCTCCTTCCATTCACTTCAGGAAGTCCGACAGCTACGTCCTCTCTGCTCCACAGTTGTAGGCTGGACAAGACTGATTTCCTTCGCATGTGAATCATCCTTTTACAGGTTTGGACAGCACAAAACAGCTTCTGGGATTACCAATTTTAAAAGGCAGTCTAAACTACAGGAGCCTCTTAGGATAGGTTAAGAGCTGTTACTTAAATTTTCATCCTTTCAATATTCATTGAACACTTTGAAACTTACCTCTTCAATTTTTTTTGTTTTTGCCACTTCACAAATTTGACTGATTGCTCGTATCCTATTACTTAATCCACATTCTATGCTCAGTTCCTGGAAAGAAATGTAGAAATAAGCTAACAGTTTATCTTACTAGAAACACTTATCCATTTCTCAAAAGGGATCATGAACCATTAAAAAATAAATTACACATTTGTCCAAAATGATCTAACCATTAGTCATCACTGGAGCTTTTCAGGAATTTCTCCAAAAACTTTTTTCCATTAGCAAATGATTTGTCAAAACTAGAACTTTCACAGAACTGGAGCCAAGCAGCTCTTCACCTCCAGGAGAGAACCTCTCATTTTCTTCAGAAAAGTTAGTAACTCCCTGGCTGTGGCGCTCGCCCAGTTCACGGGAGAAGGGCAGAGAAAGGAGGGACGTTAAGTCCGGCTCGCCAGCCTTCCAGCTGGTAAGAGCTTGGCTGCTCCAGCACAGACGGGAAGGGATTCTGGTCTCCTTCTCCCTTTTATGTATTTTCCTCCCTGTGTGCCAACTATTCTGCTTACAGACTTGCTGTACCAATTACTGGAATTTTTTTTTTTTTTTAAATTTTCACGAAACCATAAGGTTTTCATAAAAGAGAACCAGTTTCCAGCTTGTGCTAACTGCTACCACATAAACTTCATCAAGCTCAGACTACAAAAAAAGAGCAACATATTTTGAGGTAACACCCTGTCACCCGAGATAAGACAACACCATCCTACCAAATATCTCAAAAGTATTCAAACACTGAATAACTAAAATGCTGTAACTTCAAAGTAGGTGACTTTTACATCCATTTCCCTAAAGAATGAATTGAGAGGTAAGGTAAAAAGGCATGATGGGAGAGGGAATGAATGTCAAAACAGAAAGCAGAATGAGCAAGCCCTCCTTCCGATCCTCTCAGCTCAGGTAATCCAGGCACTATCCCCACCTTTACTACGGTCAGTTCTCACACCTTGAGTATTTCCGCAGTGATGATAAACTCTGTTTGCTTGCCCTCCGATGACTTTGAACTTCCCCGGGATGTTCCCAGCCCCAGGAGATTCCTGAACCTCTCCTTCAGTCCAGAATCCTTGCTCTGAGGCTTTGCCATTGCTGACAAGCAAGCAGCGCTGAGCCCCTGCAAATACAGAACAGAGTTTCCATTAAGGGAGGCCCAAGGGGAATCTTTAAGCAGAAAAACACCAGTAACAGCCATCACAACGTGGTGTCYCAAGCCGTTTCAAACAAGGGAGAAGCCCAACACTGAGGATGAAACGGCGAGGAGCCCGCACAYGTGAGGAGCCTGCGCTGCTCCTGCCTTCAGCACCCGCATCCTGCAGCTACCCGAGGAACGGGGAGCTCGGGGTTACCATTTTCTTGGAGCTCCGAATGCCCAGCACCACCACAGCCCACCCAGAGCAACCACCATTTTAAAACCGCTGAGCAGATTTTTGAAGTATAAACACACACACACTTTTTGGCGGGTGTGAGCTGAAGTACTTCTTCCCAGTGCAAAAGCAATGGACAAGCCCAGAGCACTGTAAAGCAGATGTCGAAAGCAGCTAGACGTAAGGAAGGACTTACGAATCTSCGCGTTCAAACATCCAAATGCTGCCATGGCACGGAGAAAGAGGGGGAGCGAGAACAAGCACACCCATTACAGAAACTGTCTCCCCAGCCAGCCCCAACCCGCTGCCCCTCGGGGACCCCCGCCCCCRGCTCAGAGCAGGACACCCCCTCCTCGCGTGCTGGCGCAGCCCCAGCACCCTGCCCTCGGCACGCGCTCCCGCGCAAGCCCGGCAGCCCCCCGGCTATGCCCCATGCCCCCACGGACACGCCACAGCCTTCCCCACGCCCCGGGGACACGCCACAGCAATCACTCGTGCTCCCTGGGGACACGCCACAGACCCTGTCCCAGCAGCCCAGGGGACACGCTGCTGCCGCCAGCCCAGGGGACACGCCATGGCCCCCGGCCTAATATCACCAGGGGACACACCGCAGCCCACCACGCTGGGGGACACCCCACAGCCCCCAGCCCACCACCCCGGGGGACACCCCACAGCCCAGTATCACCAGGGGACACCCCACAGCCCCCAGCCCACCACCCTGGCGGACACCCCCCAGCCCCCAGCCCCAC
>JASVER010000008.1:17294423-17341901 GCA_030449065.1 Oceanodroma leucorhoa | reverse complement strand
GCCCGGCCTTAGAACGGGGAGGGGGGTCTGGGGGCCTGCAAGCAGCGGGGGGGAGGGCCCAGCCCAGGCGGGGGACAGGGGCATGGTGTCCCTGTCGCGTCCCCCTCGGGGCCCGGGATGTGGCAGCACCCCGRCGGCTGTCCCGCCTGTGACACTGGGCGAGGGCCTGGGGGTGCATCTTGTCCTTCAGCAGCCTCCTGTGTGTTTGGGACACGCGTCCCCGTAGCGTGACATGTGTCCCCAACTCCTGTCACCTGTTTYCCAGGTCCTTCCCAGCCCTCCCTCGCCCCGCGGCTGGGTTGGGACTATGGGGAAGACGAGCTCAGCCCTCCTCGTGGTCCCCCGGGTGGTTTTGGCACGCAGGGCTGATGCTGGGAGCCGAAGGCTTCTTYCCCCTGGCCTCAGGCCTGAAAATCTCCCTCCCGTCTCTTGCAGTGAGCCAGGTCACAGCCGGCACCCCGAGGCGCAGCAGGAGGAGGAAGAACGTCGCCATTGCCTACGAATCTGGGCAGGGGGATGGTGCTGAGCAGGGGACGTCTGAGCCCCAGAGACCACGCTGGGAGCCAAGGGACTGGCAGCAGCAGCTGGAGCGCATCCGGGAAATGAGGAGGAACAGGGATGCTCCCGTCGATGAGATGGGAGTGCAGAAGTGTTACGACAGCAGCGCACCTCCACAGGTAACGGCACCCTGCTGCCCTGCTCCGTCAGGCAGGCACGTGAAAATACAGCCCCGCTTCCGCAGCGCTCCAGCCTTCCTCATCCTCATGTTGCCCCTGGATATGTCCCATTTTGGATATCTCCAGAAGAGAAAAGTAAACGCAAGGCATATCAGGACTCTGGGCTGGGGTTAGTCCCACAAGAGGTTACTGCACAAGCGTGCATAGGAGAGAAACTGTTCATCCTGCTAGAGGAGGAGAGTCGGCCGCTGCCTCTCCGCTGCCGGGCTCGCTGGCTTCAGGCAGCCCTTGTGAAATGGCAGTGGGTATTTTCTGGGGTGTTCTCTGCTCATATTCAGCCCATGCTGGGCGTTAGAGACCAACTAGCAAACACAGCTGTGAAAGGCCCTTGTCCTCTGCTTAAACTGCTGCCAGAAGAGTTAGCAGGCTGAACCAGGAGTAGGAGCTGAGGCAAAAATAGGATGATTTTGGACTTGGGAGTGAAAACCRTGAAAATGTATTGTGGCAGGCTGGAGGGCATGAAGGCATGTCCCTTTTTTCTTAAAAATCTCTGTAGGAGTCCAAGGAAAGTATCCAGCAAGATGGCTCTGCAATACAGAGGAAAAACAGTACGGAGAAAAGGCGAGGGGAGCCAAGAAAAAACTTTCCAGGCTGCTTTTATGCTCTTCAGAGCAGCACAGAAGCGTAGGTTGGCTTCCTCCCCTCTTGCGGTCCRCTTTTAAGGGGATACTGGTTGAAAGGAAGGGCCATGCTGGGATGGCACTGTGCTCCCCAAGCCTGGGAACACAATCAAAGGCCCCAAATGACACCTCCCCCCGAGGGGACCATTTGCATCAGTACAAAAAAACAAAGCGAAGCGAGGCCGTGGCGCGGCGCTGAGATTCGGGGCTGCAGGGCTGCRCTCTCCGTGCGTGACGCTGGTGTGGGAACGTGGAGATAACCTGCAGGCAGGCTCGGCGGAGCAGCGGGAGTCGTGTGCTCCGCGGCGACCTGCCAGGTCCGAGGGAGGGGTCTCGAAGACACAGCTGCACAGCTTCAGCGCATGTAACGCTGTCCTTATTGCTGGCATCGTGCCTTGGGCTTGGATCCCTGGGGAAAACGGTTAGCTTTGACTCCGGATTCAGACAGCATCACACGCTCCGCAGCCATGTGGGCTGGCACCCAGTGCAGCTGTGGGGCCAAAGGGAACCACGGTGCATGATACGGAAATAACTTTTCTTCCCTAGGGAAACAGGGTTGTTGCTTCCAAGAAAAAGTGGACCTTGTAACCCTCAGCACACATCTGCGCTCCTCACACAACTTCCATGCACTCGGAGATTACCCTACTTCCATGCACTCGGAGATTTTTCCTGGTGCACCTGTGGTTTTGTAAACTTTGTTTGTAAGAGAGCTGGAGGAAGGATTGTACCCCGCGTTGTTCTGGGTCAGTCCAGGTTAGTTGCATCATCTTCCTCATTCTGGTGGGGACAGAATCGCATCTGGGGAAAAAATCAATTGAAAAATAGGAGGTGAATGGTCTGGGCTAAACCCTGCATGACAGCATCWGAGGAACTTGTGGGTTTTGTGCTTCATCTCCCAGTCTCTGTCATCCCAGTTCTTTAGATTTGGTTTTGTAAGGAGCTCACTGGAGCCAGATACCCAGTTCCTAGTGGGAAAGGAACAGGATTTTCAAAAGTTGCTTTAGAGCAGAAGTTGCATGAAAAATCATTGGGCGTTTGTACTTCTGTGGGGTCTCCTGAGAATCCCATCATCAGGAAAAGCTTTGTCTGGCCCCTTGTGGCTAAGCACTGGTGTCTTTGGATGTGAGATTCCAGCAGAGAGTAGCTGCTCTCTGCCCTTTTACGCGTGCTGACTGCTTGKATTGAAGGTGTTTCTTTTCTCCCTTTATTGTGTGGTAGAAGTAAAAGGTTATGGATTATTTCTGTTGCAGCCTTCCAGTCTCTTGTAGACGGATACGGCTGAACCAGGGTAGGTCCATGTTATACACTGGACTGARGATGGTGCTGGGTGGGAGAACCGAGCCCCAGAGGTGGCCGGATCCTCTTGGAGATCTTGGGGTGTCTCACCGTCTCCTTTTTCCCAGGTTATGCGCTACCAAGTTCTGCTGTCGCTGATGCTCTCCAGCCAGACCAAGGACCAGGTGACATCAGCTGCCATGCTGCGCCTGAGGCAGCACGGCCTCACAGTCGACAGCATTTTGCAGATGGATGATGCGACGCTCGGGCAGATCATTTACCCTGTAGGATTCTGGAGGGTGAGCGCAGGATCGCGGCAGCACCCGACACGCACGCAGAGGAACCCCCTCCGCCGTCCTCCGCTCCCGTGCAGCCGTCTGAGGCAGCTCAGAGGCCCAGGAGAGGGGCGCGGGGCGGGTGCAGGCTTGGCCTTTGCAGGCTGTACTGGTGGCCGGTTGCTGAGCTGGCAGCAGGAGATGAAGGCAGGAGGCGGGTGCGAACCAGCCCTGCTCCCGAGAGACGCACCCCCAGCCGGTATGCAGCCTGCGTGCCGTGCCCCGGGGTGGTCTTTCCCCCGGAGTCAAGCTGAAGGCTGTATTTTACGCCGGCTTTAGCAATTTGTATTCACAGCAAGATCATTTGCTGCAGTGCCTGGAGTGTGCAGGGGAGGTGAGAGCTAATCAGTTCTCAGCATTTTGCTTTCAAGGAGAAATCAAAGACCTCTGTCTCCCCTCCGCAAACTCCAGTGTGTGGCCTCATATGTAACACACACTCAGGGATGGTTTGTTTTCTGAGCTGTTTCTCTCTTTTCCCTATATTGGAGGGGATTTTTTGCCTTTCCCCTTGGTTTTCCAGAACAAGGTGAAGTACATAAAGCAGACAACCGCCATCCTGAAGCAGAAGTACGGCGGCGACATACCGAGAACTGTGGAGGAGTTGGTGCAGCTGCCAGGAGTTGGGCCCAAAATGGCCCACTTGGCCATGAACATTGCCTGGGACAGTGTGTCCGGGATAGGTAGGTTGGACTCTGTTTTCCCCATTCCTCTCCTAAATCCTGCCTGGGCCATTCCCTGGGCAGAGGGGAAGCATTGCAGCTGGGTAAGCTGCCTGCCCCGGGAGCCTGATGGCATCGCTTCAGTTTAGTCATCTGCAGACTCTTTGGGCGGATGAAGGATGAAACCCTCGACCACTCACAGCGGATGAGTTGCTGGGATTTGAGTGTGGACCCAGCTACTGTTTTCCCCCAAATTTGATGGCAAAAATCCTCAAAGGCAGTCAATCCCTCCCCTCAGATGCTGGTAAGCAGTGCAAGTATTGCCAAATTGGGTAGGCATCCAACAAGGTGTGCTAGCAGGATAATGCTCTGAAATCTCTTCAGCATCAAGTGAAAGAGAGGTGGAGATAATTCGGTAATTTGGGGATCCTTTTAGGATAGTCTGACATTATTTTTTCCCAGGGTTGCTTCTGTTTAAACGACTCTCATTTGGGATTTTTGTTTGGCAAGAGGGCGGAAGCAGGGCTTAGTCAAAATTACCGTTTGAAATCGGTAGTTCATGGTGGGTCGTAGAAAGAAATGGTCTCAGGCAATCTGTAGCTACAGAATTTCTGATCTGTTTTAGTTCCTGCGGCTGGGTAATAGGTGACCGCAGGTACATTTGTTTATTTGCCGTGTTTATTGAACGGAGTGCGTAGGAGGGCGCATAGCTGTACCCCGGGGAGCCCTGTGCTTTAGCAGTGGTCGGCTGGGAGGAGGTCTGCGGTGGAGATGGGCCCAGGCCAGAGCCAGGGCAGGTTTGCTCCTGCAGGATGCTCCTTTGGGGAGCAGGGAGGGGAGCGGGGCTGGCAGCAGAGCTGCCCGCAGCAGCCGGCAGATGGGGCTGGACGATCAGCTGCAGGGTCCCAGCGGGCTGCCCGGCCTGGGGGCCCCTGGGGAACAGATTAATATTCCAAGTGTATTTGCTGCTTGACGGAGGAGCCCTGGGAAAGCTCAGGACGGTGCCACCTGATGAACGACTGCCGCGGCGGCGAGCGCGCAGCCCGAGGTCGGTGTGGGCGGCAGCTGACTCCCGCGGCCCCGCTGGTGACCGTCAGCTGTACGAAATGTGGCTCTTGCGCTAGATTCGACAGCGCTTGGGGTCTGTTGTTCTCTCCCTGCTGTGGGGGAGGGAAGTCTGGAGGGAGCCAAACTAGCCAACTATTTTCCAAATAATTGTGTGCTCAGTTTTGATTTAGGAGGCAAGAGTTAGTCTTCCTGTTTACAGCAATTTCCTGGGTTTTGCCCAATTAGCCATAGAGACAGGTTTATCGCTGCTGATCTAACAATAATATACTTTGCATTCAGAGCTTTTTAGCTCAAAGCACTTTATAAACATTCGTTTAAGCCTCACAAACCCTCTTGTGTTGATAGGTATTACGAAATGTGTTTTCCATCTGGGTAAACTAAGGGGCAGAGATTGCAACTTGCATAACATCAGCTGAAACACAGGGTGGAAGAGAACCCGGGACAGGCTGCCCCGTGCCTGCTAGATCAGAGCAGACGAACCTTTGAAGGAAGCTGGGTCAGATTATATGAGCGTGTTGCTAGCTGCATGGTGTGAGATATCCATCCCGTCTTGCTTTTGGCTCTGGGCCTAGGAAGAAAGCAGCATGTTTGTTCTGCGAGTGAGCCTCCCCTCCTGTTTTCACCTGCCTGTTCCTGCCGGCCCGCGGAGGAAGCCCGTGCAGGGCCGGTACCTGTGTGCTGTGATGGRCAGCTTTTGGCTGTGCTCTCTCTGTTCAGGAGTGTCTGCTCCCACCTAAACTCTGGGCTCTCCCTTCCTAGCTGTGGACACCCATGTGCACAGGATCGCAAACAGGCTGAAGTGGGTGAAGAAGGAGACCAGATACCCGGAGGAAACTCGGGTAGCGCTGGAGGACTGGCTGCCCAGGTGAGGCCGGAGACCCCAGCCTCCTTCCTCCACACCAAGCCCCTCGAGCTAGCTGCAGGAGCCGTGTCTGCACACAGTCCTGCTTACAGCATTTTCGGTGACTGCACTTTGGGTCCCTCCTCTTTATGGGGGGACTAGTCTGCAGGCGTTTCTTCCTCTCCCAGAGAGCTGCAGCAGCAGCATCTCAGCTACTGGGTTGTTTCCTGGCTATCAATCACATATATTGATCACCACTAGTGCAGCYAGGTTACCTGGAGGTCTTGATGCCCGATTCTTGCCTTGACAAGTTTACCATGATCCAAGCCAGGTGCTTTTCTACACAGGACCTTGCTGAGCCTAATGGCCACAGCAATATCAGACCGTGGTTGGATTCTGGCCTTCATTGATGCTTAATCTTCAGTATCAAATGCCAGCTGACAGGTACTCTCTTGCATCTCCACCTCTGGCACATGCCTTGGCACAAGGGAATGACCACAGGCACTTGGTGTGTCTGTCCTCTGCTCCCCACCCCACTTCAGCGGGATCAGGAAAGGTTAGGAGGGCTGCTCTCAGCAGGAGGCTGGGACCCCGCCTCCAGGCRCCTTGGGAAGCCAAGAGGAACAGGCAGTAGGCGAAAGGGATCCATCTAAAAGCACGGGCTGTTCTTTAACCCCTCTGAGCAGTTGTATCGGAAAGCTCATGTTTTTCCTCTCACTGCAGGGATCTCTGGAGGGAGATCAACTGGCTCTTCGTGGGCTTTGGCCAGCAGACCTGCCTGCCCGTGAATCCTCGCTGCAACGAGTGCCTCAATCAAGACATTTGCCCGGCTGCTAAGAGACGCTGAGGGATCATCCAGTCTTCGCAGAGCAACAAAGCTGCTTCGGCTCAGCAGCAGCCCGGAGCTGAGCCCTAGTAAAGCTGCGCTTTGCACGGGGCTGGCTGTGTGACTGCAGGGAAACAGGAGACTGCTGCAGCCAGCTCAGCATCTCTGGGGAGGGAGCAGCCGCTGGCAATGGCTGAGCTCTCGAGAGGAAAAAGGGTCTTTCAAAGTGCAGCAGTCCTGCTGCGTCAGTGCTGAAGGCTCCAGCCCCCGTGTGAATGCCTGAGCGTGCCGCAGCAGAACAGCAAGCTGTGCCGCGTCAGGAGTAGCTGGAGAGAAATGCTTTGTCCTAGGGGACTTGCTGCTGCTTGTAAATACACATTTAATAAAGRTGGTGGTTGGTTTGKKTTTTTTTTTTTTCCACCTGTGAGGTTTGCTGGCATCTGTGCAACGCAGGGCAGCGGGAGGAGAGCACGGGTGAGCTCACCAAAGCGTGAGACCATAGCAACCAGCCCTGCCAGCCGAGAGCAGGCAGCACGCAACCTGCCAAGCCGCCTGCACAGCCCGGGCAGCGAGGGGCACTGCCAYGAGTAAGGTACAGCTGAGGACTCCAAGAACCAGGATCAGAGGCGGCCACCGCCTGSACAAGTGACCTTTGGGTCCTGGTAGCAGAAGAGCAGGGGGTAGTGCAGAGCCAGCGCCGCGCTCGGTTCTGTGTGCCAGCAAGGGTTACAGCGGCCACGGGAGCCAGGCTAGTGTGTGCCTCAGAAGCTGACAGGAGGGACACCAGCACCGCCTGGGTTTTGTTCTTCAAAGAAAGGGCAGTGCTGACTTCATTGTAGAGCTTCAAAGGAATCATTTCAGCTACTCTTTAAACAGGCAAGGGAGGAAGCAAAGTTTATAATGTGCTAAACARGGCTGTAATTCCACTCTGAAGTTCCCTACCAAACAGATTGAGGAACGAGCAAATAAGTACTCGGTACATGGGAAAACGAAGTTTATTACTGACATTACAGTGTACATTATGTTTTTACAATGCAGCTGACAGCCTTATACTTTATTGATTTTTTTTCCAAGTTAAACGTACAGGAACTGAATAATTACTACTGAGCTATAAGATGTCAGAAATACGATAAGTGCTTCAACCAGGAGCAGTTTCCATGGACTAAGCAGAGATTAAGATTTTAAAATCTCATCAGTACAGATTTGCACACCTGATTTCTTTTGATCTGCATTCAAAACTACATGTTCTTTTTTTCCCCCCTCAGCTACAGTGGTCCAGTCTTGTATGAGAAATGCGGTATTTACAGACAGGTTCTTTGCTCTCTGACATGCATYGGAGAGCGCGACATTTAGGTCAGTGTAACGGGGAACGCTCTGCCCTGCGCAGACTGGGGCACTGCCTGGGGTTTGGCTATGCAGGCACGGGAAGCAACGTGCATACCATGAAAAAGAAGGGCTCCTTCAAAAGATTACTGATTTATAGAAGCAAATATTTGGGGGGCCAGAAAGAGAGCAGGTAATTGTCTTCGAAGCGGGGTAGGGAAGAGGTGTCTTGTTAATGGCAGAGTCCCGGAGGGGAGGCAAACCTCTCTGCATCCTGAGCTGCCATCCCACTGCCAGTCTCGTCACCAATAGCCAAACACCTGCACCAGTTCCTCTCCAAAATCATCATTTTCAACCTGTTCAGCCCATCAACATTCCTAAAAAGATAACTTTCATGAAAGAGAGCTCACCTCCTTCACCCCTGAGGCTTTCCACGCTCTCCTGCCAGCCAGCTAACAGCCGTGGGCATCAGCTGCTCCCCACGGTGAAGCCGAATGTCCTGGCTCCGCTGCTGCGGTCACCTGCCCCGCACCGACCGCCGCTGTGCTGAGCCCCAGCCCGCTGCCGAGGAGAGCAGTAAATGTTATAAGGCACCTTTTAGCTCAATACTTAGGAAATACACACAGAGCCGTTACGATACCCGTAGCGCACGGACTAACCCAAAGGCCATGGGCTTGTAACACAGCAGTGCTGGAGTCACGCCGGGCAAAACCGCGTGTTTTAAAATGGCCATCGACGTCCAAGGGATTGCTGCCATTTGCTTTCAGGTGGAGAAAGTGGTTTTGTACTCGACTGTCCTGCTGTGCCCAGTCCCTTCCCACTGCTGCCTYGGCATTTGAGCTGAAATACTGGGCAGCCACCGTGGCTGGGCTCGGGGAGCCGCTGGAGCGGGGCAGGGAGGGGGCCCGGGACCCCATCCCGGCCGGGACCCTGCCCTRGTAAAACACCTCTGCAACCTCTGCGAGAGTGGTGTAGTTCGGCTTAAATCATCTTCCCTCATTTACAGCCAAAGGCAAGTAATAAAGAACTTAAATGGGCTTAATGTGTAATGCTTTAAAGATACATTTTTGAGGCTCTAATACCGAGAGCGGCGTGTTTTCAAAGGAGGCCACAGAAAGCCAAAGCAACTGCCCGCTCCATCACACCGCTGCCTGCTTCACAGCCAGCCCCGCAGAGACCCCGGGCTTCGGAGGACGCCCTCCCGACGGCGAGACAGCGACTCAGTTACGCTCACGGGCTGGAGGCATCAGATACCAGCCCAGAAGTAACACACCAGGTGGGACCCGGACCCTGCTCCAGGACCCGGCACCCAGGTACAGCCACGGCTCAGCCCCACTTCCCCGGCACCAAGCCCGCAGCCAGAGCCGGATCCCCGCGTTCCTCCCTGGAAGCCAGATGCGGGGTTGTGCTCGCTTTCAAGCCTGTCCAAAGAGTTTTTGTAGCGTCTCGTGACTCTTTATCTTCTCGCAAGGCTGCCGGAGCCGGGCTGGCAGCACCGCTCCTCGCACCGCTCCCTGCCTTCCCCCGCCGCTCAGCGCTGCATCCACGGCTGCAAATGGCGAGGCCTGTGGCATTTGGGCTGTTGGGTTTGGGTTTTGTTTTTAAATCCTGCCCTCTCCCCTCTGCAGAGCTGTCGGGGATGAAAAAGGGGCTTTTATTGCCGGGGCAGAAGTCACTGGTGGTGAGGGAGGTTCCTAARCTAACTGGAAACATATGGGACTTCATTAAAAAAAAACAAAAACAACAAAACAAACTTTTTCGTTTCAATAGCAAAGCCAACAAGAGCGATTTACAGCCACTGTCCGTTTTCCCATTGTGTGAGTAGTTGACGCTGCAGACGGGGTGCCGGGGAGGGGGTCCRGGTACACCCCACCCTGCGGGGACCCGCCACGGCGGGGGCACGAGGCCGTGAGACGGTTGCACAGGGGCACAGAGCATCCCATGGGGCTCAGTCTGGGACACCCACAAAACCAAAACAAACACCCCAAATAAAAAAAACAAAAGAAGTAATAGAAGCCTAAATGACGCAGGTAAGAAACAAGAGTTAAACTCTTCCAGTCCTTTCTCATAGGAACGGGGGACGGGGGCCAGCCAGAGCCGGGCTGAAGAGCAAGCAAGAAAGGGAGCTTTGGTCACATTTGTCTTGTGAGAATCGCTGGTGAGTAACAATAATAATAATAATAATAATAAAAAAWAAAAAAAAAAAAAAGGACTTTAAAATACGCCTTGTAAAAGCAACCAGTGAAGAGCAGAGCACAAAGCATCTCACATGGACACTGAAGGACAGGGCGTAGGCACCTCAGAAACGTCCGAGCTGGGGCAGGAGCATGAGAGCGGCGGGCGGCAGCCACCAGCAAGGCTCAGAAATTGCTGAAAATCTCTCGCTTCTTGTTCCAGTCCATCTGCGGAGCTCTCTTCTTCACCCGCTTGGCCCGCACCTTCTCCTTGGCCTCGGCAGCCGTCGGGCTCAGGGTCAGCCCGCTCTCCTCAAACGGGTCTTTCTTCTCCGCGTCTCCATCCTGCGCGGAGAAGGGAGAAAAGATGTCAGCGCAGGGCAGCATCCCCCCCGCCGCCTTGTCCTGCAGCGTTTCACCCCGCGCGGCCCCGGCAGAGGCATTTCCTCCAGCGTGCACGATAAGCAATCGCGCAGGGGCGGATTTTTTTTGGAGCAGAAGGTCAAAGTCTCTCCCCCGTGCCGTGTCTGTGGTTTACTGGCGGCGGCAGCATCCGTGTGGCCACAGAGTTAATTACTACATTGCGTTTTGTGGGGGTTTTTTTTTCCCTGCCTGAAGAATGTGTGGCTGCCACGGCTGGAAGTGGAAAAGCAGAAACACAGAAGCTGCTGCCAGAGGGAAAACAAACTGCTCCACTTGTCTGCTGGGAAAAYGAAAAACAAGCCCCTGGTGTAGGCAGAAAGCAGGGACGAGGGAGCAAGCTGGGTGAGCCTCGGGGCTCGCAGGGAGGGGTTGTGACAAGGCCCCCCCGTGTTCGCCTGCCCAGGCACCCATTTGCTCCCAGAGCACCCGACTGACCGAGGGGTGGATGGGGGGTGTGGGAGGACAGCAGCCCCTGCCTGCGTGCCCAGCTGGCCATGCCCAGCACGGCCCCCGTAAGACGCCAGTCAAGGCAGCGTTTGCTTTGGGAACTGTATTGAAAACAGCATCTTTCCGTCTGCTTAATAAAAGTACTTTTATAATAAGAAAATTAACTTTCCTTTCTAAAGTCACTGCCGCTGCGGCAACGTGCCCTCAAGCCGGAAACCCCAAGTGCCCCTCCGCTGACCCTGACCCTCTTGTTCCTGCGGTAGGTGAAGGACGGCCACCACGTCCTCAGGGTACAATKAACGTCCTGGCCAAAATGCTTTTATTCCCCTGCATCCCTGCTGGGGACAGACCCAGCGCCGGGTCTCCGAGCCCCTCCAACCCCCCAGCTCTGGGAAGCATCGTCCCTGCTGGGACCTGGTTCAYCGGAGCTGGTTCCAGCGGGCAGCACGCTCCATAGCGGGCGCAATCTGAAGCTTCGGCTTCATTGATCACATCCGTACTGAGGCTCTGCCAGGGCTCGGGGCCAGGCAGGGTGGAGGTGCCCGAGGAGACCAGCTCGGGGAGAAGCGGCTGCGCCCCGGAGCTGCACGGCTGCACTCTGCAAGCACCCGCGCTCGTGTCAACAGTGGGCAAACGTATAGAATCGAGTCCTTCAGTTTTAAGGAAACATTTTAAAGCCCGCCTACTCACATTGCTGCATTACCACGCATGCGAAACTCCAAAATAACGATTTCACAAACCCTGCTGATAACCATGGGCAGGTCTTCCCCCAGCGCTGCAAGATAATGACTCCAGCTTTGCGCTGGCTTACGAATGCCAACTGAACGGGGTGGTGGCTTGAAGGAGCACGCCAGGCTGCGAGCCGGGGGCCGAGCCGCAGGCAACCCCCCGCCACCCCCAGGGACTCTGGTTTCTAGTGCGGAGGTGGGACAGCGATGTCTGAAACAGCCCAAAGGTGACTCCGTGGGAAGAACCCCTGCGCTCAGGCATTGGGACACAGCCTGGTTTTCCAAAGGCAGCAGCCATCGGATCRGGACATGTATTATTTAATGCTCAGAGAGAAATGGAGAGGCCAGACTGCAGGCGTTTGGCCACAGCTCTCAGACACAGCTGGCGTTCGAGATGTTTTAGAGGTTCTGGGTCTCCGAGGAGGCTGCGTGAGCACTTGCTGCCGTCAGAGCCCTGCTCCCAGCCGTCTCGGGGCAGGGGACAGCGCAAGCCCTGAGAACCAGSAGAGACCCCACAGAGCACCTGCATGGAGGCATTCCTCTACATTTAGCAGAGCCTCATGCYAAAGATAAATTTTTGAGCACTTTAGAAATCCTCTACTTATTAAGAAAAAAAAATGCTAAATGAGTAACACCGAGAGAATACCAATCTATGCCTTGTGTTTACTTTTGCTCGCTCATTCACCTTGCACAGCGAGGTCTGCCTCGTCTCTGCCCCTTCSCTGCGGCGTTCAGCCAGGCTCCACCAGAGAAACAGCCCCAGCCCTGCAACCAGCCCTGCGGGTCACCAAATAAGGCTGCCCAGGGAAGTGGTGGAGTCACCATCCCTGGAGGTGTTCAAAAAACGTGTGGATGAGGTGCTTCGGGACATGGTTTAGTGGGCATTTGTACTGGGTTGATGGTTGGACTCGAGGATCTTAGAGGTCTTTTCCAACCTTAATGATTCTATGATTCTATGATTCCTCCTGTCTTGAGCAGCTCCTTTAAACACTGTGATAAATCCAGTGTGCTCCAAGCTAAAAGCAATTTGGCTTTTTTAAATTTTAGCCTGCCTTGTTCCTGTTAGCAGCACTTGAACCTCACAGCTCCGCTCCTCCCGGCTTCCCAGCCTTGCCTCCTGCCCTGCAGCTCGTCAGTATAATTACACTTAAGATCCAAACATCCTTTCATCTTACACCTCCTTTCCAACTATTCGAGCACAAGTCACTGCCCAACAAAGCTGCCSTTACCCCTTGACGTTCTCCTGCGCTCGGCCTGGGGCAGTGCCACCTCCTCCCCAAGGTCACGCTGCCCGAAGGGACGCGGGAGCCCTCCCAGAGCCAGGGGCTCGCCCCGGGAATGGAGCACGCATCCATCCGCGCCCTTGCAAAACTCGTCCCTTAACAGGGGACATCTGCTGCAGGGGCCACGCCACCCCCACGAGCTTTTCTGTCCCGCAAMGAGGGGAAAGAATTTGCAGCTCGGACCTGGCCCATGGAGCCATATTTAATCAAACCCTGCATGTTTTCGTTCCTGCCCATCCRAAGGCAGAACGCGACGGGGGATTTCATTCGCATTTGAATGCCGTCGCACCTCTCAGATGCCGGTTTGCAGGGGACAGTTTGCAAATGCAGTTYACAGATGCTCATCTTTGCATGTACGTCTCTGTGACAGCAGCTTGTGCTGCTGCAGGACACGTCACCCCGAGGGTCCCGAGCCCTTCACCAGCCACTTGAAGGAGTTATCCCAGAAATGTGGCCACCTCGGCGCTGGAACCAGCAGCTGCTGACAGCTCACGGCTCCATTTCATGCACATCTACAGTGCAAGGGATGAAAGAAAACCCTGTATTTTGCTTGCTGGATGGATACAAGYGTACCTAAGTCTGCGAGACAAAACTGAACATGCATTGGAAGGCGTTGTTACACAGTACCGTAAGGCAAGTGTGTACCTACAATAGGATGTAAAAGGGAAGGGGAATGTTTGGGGGTTTTACCTCTGATTCCTTCCCAGGACTTTGAAGGTCACTGTGAGAYGAAGATGTGGATCCTCCATTCAGCTAGTGGAAATTAAAATGTTAGTCCAGTTTGCACAAAGACAGAATCAGAAAAAATTAAAAAGCTAGGCAGAAAACTGCTCCAGCCTGGTGAGGACAGACAGACATCCCAGCCGCCCCGCCAGGCAGAGAGCAACGCCTGGCTGGTYCAGGGACGGGAACGGAGCCCGGAGGGGAGGCTCCTGCCGAAGGGACCCTGCACACACGCACGCACATGTGCGCACACACACACACACGTGCACACACGGGAGCTCCCTGGGATTTGCCGGCAGAGCCGCGGCTCTCCCGCATCCCCCRCACCAGGCCGAGCACGGTCCCCATCCTCCGGCGCCGGCAGCYGCTCACCTCCTCCCTCTGCCACTGGGAACCGTGATTAAATGGGGCTGAAACCAGCCTGGTGCAACCCCTAAATTAAAGCTGCAGCAGGAAGCAATTAAAATCAGCCAGCAGCAGTTAAGCTGTGCTAAATGAGCCTTGGGGACATTATGAGCATCCCTCTCTGCTCAGGCTGGCAAGTCGTCCCGACAGGCTCCCGTGTCRCAGGCGGGAGCCAAGGGAAGCCGGCGTGCCAGGAGCCTGGAACCCCCAACCCCTCTTGATCRCTCCGACACGCTCCCCTAAACCGAGCTAACCCGGGATGCTGCCCAGCCAGCCCGGGGCAGGCCAGGACTCACCTGAGTCTGTGCGGATCCGTTTGTCATGGGCTGAGGTACCACACCTACAGACCACATAAAGAAAAATACGCGGTAAATACGCTCAGCTGGGATTGCTGGCCTCGGGTCCCAGGCAAGCGTCCCTCAGCATCGCCCACCCAGCCATCCCGAGCCTGCCTTGCCCACCCCACCACCTCCCGCAGCCCGGCGTGTCTTGTCTCTTGACTTCGTCCTGTGCTGCTTCCGAGCCCGCGCAAAAGCCTGACCACCCCCCTTGTGCCCTTCCGGAACCAAATTTTTTCCAATTCCCCTGATTTCACTTGATTTCACGCTGCTTTCGTCAGAAGAAAACACCTTCCAGGAAGGGGACCAAGTAACTTCCTTCTATGAGCACTAAATTCAGCGCACTCCCACTTTTTTTGACTGCCACGTAATTTTTCTTCAGAAGCTGTTTAATCAGAAATCTTAAAAACCAACCCAATGTTCTTCACCGAAATCAGCATCCTGTTGGTGTCACAACAGCGTGTGGCAAACAACCCGCTCCCCAGGTATCCCAAGTTTTTTGCTCACTTCCAACAATTTGCACTAATAATATTCCACACGATGGCAAATTTTATGCAGATAAGCTGCCAGTYACCACGATCAAGTCATTGCTAAAGGCATTAACCATGTCTCATCTCTCCCAGGCTAACAGATGTGTTAATCGTGACAGGATTAATAACTGAATTACGCTGAGCACGAATGCTGCTTGGGGCAAAGTCCTCRCTCTGTGCATCCCTCCAGCAGAAGACAATGATGTGGATGCACGTCRCTGTGGAACCCAAAATCCAGTGAAGCAAGAGCAGCACACGGTGCCAAATGCAGCTTGCAATGGCAGAAACCCAGGGCAGCTAAAAGCCATCGTCTAAAAAAAAAAAAAAGCCCCAGAAAAAAGCTCCAAAGCCATCGTCTCCCTGCACCACGTACGGACACGGCTGGGCTTTCCRAAGGACCCGTTTGGGGGCTGCATCAGTGCGAGCTGCAGGGATTCCYASTGCAAAYCAGGGCACCYTTGTGTTTAAAAAAAAAAATAAACCCGGATCATAATTTTGAGAGTGTGCTGGTGCAAAAGCCTCAGTTATGGTGTTGGGATCCTCAAGTATTTTATCACGCTGAATGTCGGACTCGTRTTTACAGTATGATAAGCTCTGAGCAATGGTAATCAGAAGAAAGTCAGCTCATAGTAGAAATGATGCTAAAGTCTCTGGTATCATAAGAAGCTAAAAGATAATGTTATTTAAGCGAGAAGCAAGCTTCAAACCATAAGCAATAGTAAAGTGGAAGTGGACTTAAAAAAAAAGTAATTTCAAAATTCGGCATGTCTGGAAACATTTTCATATTTCCTTCATCCTGAAAGATGCATAGCTCTTAAAATACACTCACTGGCTAAAATGTTGAGGTGCTTCAGATCAGCTGTAAGACTTTGAAATTATCAGCTTGAGGTCAGAGCAGTTTGATTAAAAACTGTGATTATTATTTCCTCTTACCCTACAAACAACAGAATTTACCAGCGCACTTTGTCATCAACACGCGTTGCCAGGCAGACCGGCCAGGCAGACCCAATTCCTGATCTCTGACGAAGGCGTCGGGACGGCAGCGAGAGCTGCAGAGCCAAGGCAGGGGCTCGAGCACCCACCCGCACCCCCCGCACCCCCCCGCCCCGGGGAACAAGGGCTCCTTTATGGCTCGTGCCAGCAGACAGCCCTCGCCCCAGCTCCTCCTCGAACCGACGCGGAGCATCTGACACCGCTTTCGCCCCGTGCGCTTCTCTGCATTGTTTGACCCTTTTTGGGCAAATCTCCCCATTGAGCATCCGAGGGAGCCGGAGTGCGGATCAGATAAGGAACGGCTGTACTGGGAAACAGAGCTCCCCGTTGAGCCGGGGGGCAGGAGGGGCTGGGGAGCGCCCCGCTCCCTCCCCATCCGGGAGCTGCAGCACAACAGGTTGGAGAGTGGACAGGCAGCTTTCTCTGCCAGGTTTCAACAGCAAGGAAAACATTTCCTGCCGCAGCCGCCCCTGCGATCGCCGTGGCGTGAAACCCTTCCCCCCGCGCGCGCATGGCGTTTGCTCCGGTGTTTCTCGACGCACCTTCAGGCTCCTTCRCGGGAGCCAAGAGCAACGGGGGATTTATTGCACTGTCCCTCCTGAGACCCCAGCTCAGCACCCCGGGCAGTCTCCCGGGAGCCTGCGGGTCCACYCGCTCCGACGCCAGACACCCCATCTCCCAGGGTGTGGGTGCTGCAGCCGAAAATGGAGGGGTCCGAGGAACAGCCCCAACCAGATGGAGCGGTCCCATCTGCGCATCCCTCCGCCAGCTCATCGCTCACCCAGCACCCAGCTCCCCCCGCATCCCACCACGCTTTGCCTCAGCCACTTCACGGCAGCAAGTTCCTAAGCTAATTATTCACCGGGTAAAAATAACAAAATGTTTTTTTGGCTAGATTAGGAAGTATTCTCACATTTATAAATAGCTGGGTGGTGCTCAGGAAACTACCAAGRGATGAGACAGAAGGGAAACATGACTCTCGCTCACTCCTGAAATCCCACCCATGTCACGGTGAGTCACGGGAACGGCGTAGGGTCGCCCAGGGAAAGCGAGGTCTCACCTTTGGTGTGCTCCTCCGTGGGGGTCACCCCCAGCTTCTTGAAGTAATCGTCTGTCTCGGGGTCCACCACCAGGAGCCTGGCTTCGTTCTCCCTGGACTTAATGTGGGACACCACCTCCGAGTGCCGCAGGCCTTCCACGTTTATGCCGTTCACCTGCAAAGCGACGGCATCAGAACCCAAGTCTGTTACYCCCGCAGCAAAGATGCTGGTCCCGGCTCACAGACCCCCAGAGCAGCCTCCTCATCCCCTAAGGGATGGGATTTTCCTTTTTTAATTTCTGTTGGGATGATAGGAAGGCTACGGGATTTTTCCTTTCCCCTTTCAAGCCAGCCACAGCCTCCTACCACCCCCCAACGCCTCTGCCAGAGCATCCTTCGTGTTACTGCACGCCTCCGCCCGCATCCCAAACACATCCGTCGGGAACCACAGCCCCCAGACTCCGCCATCACCTCACCCACCCAAGTCCTGCCGAAACGCTCTGGCTGCCCTCTTTAGTGATTTCACCTTGGATGTGCCCCAAGTATCTCAGGCTGCCTACGGGGTGCAACCATGTGCACGGGCAGTGGGCTGRGTGCTGCCGGGGTGTCCCCAGCCCTGCCCGGACGGCTGCGGCATCACCACGCCATCGTTCATCCCTCCRTGGTGGAAAACTGGATTTCCCGTGTCCCCGGTGGGCGAGTCCCCGTGCCTGCTGCACGGATACATTTCTCCCTTCCCTGCGTGCAAGCCGGGACCTGCCGGGGAACGTGATCCTCTGCTCCCGATTGTTCCCCGCAGCGAGGGGACAATAGTGATTTTGAGGCATTGTTCGGGTGGGGAATGAATCACCCTTTGTCTGGCRGGGGAAGGTCTCTGCACCGCCCGGCCCCTCGCTGCTGGACCCGCTTTTGTGCGATAAACTCTTTTCAATGCTCCAGCAAAGCTCAACCCACCCTTCGCCGCCCGTCCTGCCTTTGGCATCCGAAGGCGCCTGCCCGCGGGACGGCAGAGCGCTGTGCTAATTCCGCTTGGATGGAGATGGGGAGAGAGTGCTGGTGGTGCAGACATCACTGGGAACGGAGTAACCTCCACCTCTTAAAAATAGCTACTCCGTTACTACASCTTTCTGAAATAAATCAAAGACTTCAGAAATCTGTCCGGCACAGAAAGGCCTTCGTTAGCAGAGGGAGCTGAGCTACACCAGCGTGGCATTGCCCCAGCAGCACCCAGGACRCTGCAGCCCGTCCCAGGGACGCAAAGGGACAAGGCAGGCGAATGCTGCAGAGCCTGAGCTGGGCCAGCTCCAAACTTTGGGTTCCCCTTTGTGTTTTGGATGCCTGAACACAAACCCGGGGCAGAAGCAGGTTCTGAGGGCCAGGACACGGCTGCAAGGGCTGGGATGGAAAGGGAACCCCCTCCCCAGGCTTTGCATCTCACTGGCTACCTCAGCTGCTGGCTTGTAACCCCCCTCTGTCCCCAGCATCCTTCTCCTGCCACTCCAGTTCACCCCAATTCACACCCGGTGCTCACCCCCGGTTGAGCTCGGCCAGGCGTGGGGCTGCTCTCCCCCGGCCCCGRCACCCCCAGCCCACCCAGCGCAGCAGCACTGGGGGGCATCAAATATTTATCAACGCCCCAAAGAGCGGGTACGGAGGGGATTGGGTTTCCGAGCTCGCCAGCTCACCCCCTGCCGCTTTGTGTGCGCCAGGCGCTCTGCCAAGCCCCGATAAATAAATAACGCAACCCTCGCCGTGACACCGCGCTGCCGGGAGCCGCTGCCGCCGGCACCCCGCTCCCAGCCCCACGCGGCTCCCGGCATTAAACTTTCAGGTGCTGGGAAGAGGCAGCAGCTCCCACCGGCTGGGGAACAATTATTCACGGGGCTAGAAAGCAGGCGAGTGCTTTCGTCTYAGCATTTCCCTGACTTGCTCGGCTCCGCAGGATGCGAGTGTTTTCTTGCAGGAGTGCAAACCCTTTTCCCCCTCCGGAGCCGGCGGCGAGGCCACGGCTTGGTCCTCGCGGGAGGGTTTTGGGGTTCACCCTCCTGGGGAGGGGCATCACTCCGAGCAGGAGACGTCCAGGTGCTCCCGTGGTGCCAAAGTGAAAGGGGTGATGGCTGCCGTGCCTGGGGCACCGGCTGCCGCATCAAGCCCTGCCCAAAGCGCAGGCAGCTCTGGATGGGGAAACCTCCTTCTTCAGGAGAAACACAAGGCACAAACATGCTGAAGGGAGGGCGATTCCCAGACACATCAAAACTTGTGTTGTCCAGCACTCGGTGACCAGGAAGCTGCTTCCAAGAGCAGTTTTTCCCCCATCTTTCACAATTTTGTGTCTTAAAATCTCAGCAAAGCTTTTTCCAAACGCCTGCCTGGCAGCGCATCAGCTCGGCTGGGCGGCACCGACCCGTCCCCGCGCCCATGGCCGGATGCCAGACCGGAGGGTGGCTGGGTGGGATGTCACCCCCTCCCCTGCGCTGGCATGGGASGGGTCCCACGTGTCCCCGCACCCCTTTCGCTGCAGCGGGCAGAGCCAGCTCCAGCACCGAGCGGCATCAGGCAATGCCACCGAGTGCGGGGCTCAGCGTGCTGCGGGGGGGAGATGGGCACCCATCAAGCACCCCATCTATCCGCAGGATCCCACTGCCACCCCGGAGCCACCCGGACGGGCACAGGGGCAGCAGTTCGCCTGCTCCGACCCTCCTCTGGGCCAGCCAGAGCCGCAGCATCATCTAGATTTCAGCGCTCGCAAGTGCCTGYTTTTAATGAGCTGCCGAAGGACCACAAAGCCACTGCCTAAGCACCCACATYGGTCTTAGGGCTCCGTATTACGGAGCAATACTGGGGGGATCTGATGGAAAAGGTCACGGGATGGGGGTTTGTCTCAGCTTCAGGCTTCCCGAGGGTCCCATCACTTCTGCCGTCCCTCTCCCTACCTGCAAGAGGGGGACAGGACCCGGCTGCTCCTGCCAGGCTGGGCAGGATCGAACGTCCCTGCGCGGCACGTGCCGAGGAAACCCCAAAAGGCTTCCCAGGAAGGGAGGTGCCGAACCCCCGCGCCGTTACCTCCACCAGCCGGTCCTGGGGCTGCAGCCCCGCTCTGGAGGCCGGCGAGTCGGGGTCRACCGAGCGGATGAACTGCCCCGGCCGGGACTTCTCGCTGTGCAGGTTGAAGCCATAGCCGTTGGGGCCTTTCTTCAGGTGGCAGAGACGTGGGCACAGCTCCTTCTGTCCGTTTAAATCCTGATTAACAGAGGAGGGGTTGGGGGGAGACAAAACACGGCGGTTAATTTATAGGTTTGGTTTTGCTCTAAAGCAGATGCAATCGTAAATAAAGCTACCAAGGAAGCGCCGTATCTGCACCCCGTCCTCCCGCTCCCCTGAACGGGGACAGGTTAACAAATGAATTTCCTCTCATTGAGTCTATTTTAGAATATCAATTGTCTGAAATCATTCCAGAAAAATTAAAACAAAACAAAAAATGCATTTCCTTCACYAGAAGCAGCCCAGATAGTCCACCCATACACCGAGAGCCCCCGGCAGCGGCCGAGCCCCACGGCCGCAGCCCCGGGCAGGGAGGAACCAAACCTGAGAGCCCGGGCAAAGCACGCAGGCTCRCCAAGACACTGGATTAACCTTAGTTATTTATTTAAGGCAGTGCCGTGCCCTTGCTCCCAGTGACACCGGCGTCGCCCGCGGGTACGATCACCTCCCAGCGGAAGGGCTCCGGGGGCCGGGGTGATGCACCCCACGCTGTCGGCTCCCCGCAGCACAGAGGGGCTGAGCTGGCCGTAGGATGAACGGTACAGGAGCACGTGAGGAGTTTAGCGCCTTCGCCCCCCATCCCATGGAAAATGCTTTATGGCTCCTGGGGGCAGCGACAAATACCGGCTTTCCTCCAGGTCTGCAGGACCCACTGCACTCCCTCGGCTGCTGCTCCCCCCACCAGCCTCCGCACGGCCCCTTCCAGCCCGGGCGCGCTGGGCAGCACCGGCTCACGGCACAGCACCGCGTCCCCGGCAAGAGCCGCCTTGGAGATACGGGTTTTCATTTTCATCTGTGGTTTAAGGAAAACACCCTCTGCGGCTGAGTTTTAATCTTTCATTAAAAGAAATGCTGCTCCCCTCCCTGCTAACAGAYCTTATTTTTTTTTCAGATCACACTTATGGTGAAATCTCTTACAGCTTTTCCTTCCAAATTAAAAACCCATGCAGCGATTTCCTCCGCGTCCTTGTCTTTGCCAAAAGGTACCGCGAAACACCAAACCTGCACCCCCTCCCCTCCCACCGCGTGCCCAGGGACGTCCCCTCTCCTCAGACAGCGCCGGGGCTCCTACGCGCCGTGCTGGCTTCGCACCGGAACCGCCCGTGCCGGCAGCTCCTTGCACCCGCAGCATCTCGGGGTTATTTCTGCAAAACACCCTCAATGGTGCTTAAAAGCTGCTTCCTCTCCAGGAAGGGCTGCGGGAGCCGAGGGCACCCGTGGCTGATGCCCAGGAGACCTGGCCCGGCCACCACTCGCGTGGGGGACCCCAGGGATGATGCCAAATGTTCCAGCTGCACATGGACCCCGCATGACAAGAGCCAAACAAGCCAAAGGTCATTTCCCACTGCCACCGTGGAGCCAGACTATCCGCAGGGTCCTCACGTGCCCCAGTGATGACAGGGAATAACTCCATTTGCAATGGTACAAGGTGATTTTTGGCCCCTGCGAGTCACGGCGAGGCAATAATGGAGGGCAGTGAAGAGCCGAATCAATTCACCAGCCCTCGCTGATCTCCTGGCTCCCCGTGGGGACAGCGGTGGCCCGCCGATGGCACCCCCGGGGTCAGCACCTAATTCCCGCAGGAGGAGCACAGCGCATAAGCAAGTCAATTCCCGGGCGGCCGGGCGCTGCCAGCTCCTGCCGCCAGAGCCGCCACGGCTAAGACACTTCGGGGGCTGATCCCGTCTCCTTCATCCCCTCAAAGAAGGGGTTTTCTGGAGGAGCGTCAGGCAGGGACGTGCAGAGCCGTCACCCCCAGGGACCCACCGCGCTGGGGAACGGCTCTGCCGCCTTTCCCCTTCGGCACGGCCGCAGAGCCACCGGCTGCCAACGGGATGGGATGGCTCCCCGCTCAGTGCCTACGGGCACCGCCTTAATGCAAACAGCCAAACACGACTAATATTCCTCAATATGGACCCTGTCCCCAGCGGGGTTCCCCACTTTGCAGAGCTCAGGGCCAGAGGATCCCCAAGCGCGGGGCACCAACCGTCACCCGCGCCGAGCACAGCCACCATCGGTCACACAAACACACCCAGCTGCGCTGACGCTGCTGCCGCTGGCTGGGGACACAGGCCACAGATGATGAGAGATAAACCCAAATAATCCCAGCAAGAAATACCCGCTTCACGCCACAGAGAGCACGTGTCCCTGTGCCGCAAGCCGTGACCGCCCGGCAATCAGGGGCTCCAGACACCCCCCAGCACCCGCTGCCTGTTGCGGGCTTTAATGCAATGGGATGAGACCTGGGGATGGGGTGAGACCTGGGGACAGGGCGAGGGGAGGCAGAAACCCACCRCGACTGCTTCACTGCGGGGGGAAACTCCCCCGCGCCCCGTCCGGCGCTCGCYCCCACCCCACACGCACCCACTGGCTCGATGGGATGCAAATAAATACCCCGGCACAGCTCTCCTCGAGCTGCTTACGGAACACTTGAGCTGGTGGGGTTCAYGGTGGGTTGGAGGAGTTCAGGGGATGACTCTGCTGTGACTGCAGCCTCCATCCCCACGYGGCCCTTTGTTGGGAATACGAATGCAAACGAGCCACTTTTCCCCCCATCACTTAAGGTTGCATCTTCCCAGGGCAGCCTGAACCCCCCATGGGTCCCCAGCCCCGCCAAACCCCAAAGCAGGGGTCCTTTCCCAGGACCAAGCGCCGGCACTCGGCAACCCCTGGCCAAAGCAAGAGCTGGAGCTGCACCCGCTTGCACCCATCTGCTCCCACTTGCACCCATCTGCTCCCACTTGCACCCATCTGCTCCCACTTGCACCCATCTGCTCCCACTTGCATGGGTGCATGCCGACTGCGCTGACAGCGAGCAATGAGATCGGTCCCAGAGTCCTGGGGCAAAAAGTAGGGGGGATTTTGGCCATGGCTGCAATGCCCGGGGGAACAGAGGTGGATCAGGACTCAGGACCAGCTCGACCAGCTCAATCCAAGCATCCGGGAAGAAATGGGGATGCAAGATGACCGGCCCTCACTGGACACCAGCTCAGACCTGCCCACRCTGCCGCTGGTCTGGCACAGGAGGGACAGAGATTACAGAGATTAACCTGGCRATGCAGTTTTTTTATAAAAAAAAGCACGGAGGGAGCTGCAAGRAAAGCCGTACTGGCCGCTCACGCGCACACGCTGCAGCTGAGCTCGCAGGGCGCATGGATGCTACCAGGACAAGTTTTGGAGGAAAAGAGACCCACAGGCACCTGCCCGGGGAGATGCTGTTGGCATCGACACCTCAATGCGCAGATCGGTTCTTAAAAGGGAGAAAAATCGTCAGTGCAACATCCACTGAYGGATAAAACCCAGCTCCTGCCAAAACAGGGCAGGGCTCCCAAAGCGCTTCAGCTACCTGCYCAGCAAAAGCCAGGACCAGCCCCTCCGCCTGCCGCGACCCTGCGCTCGCATCCTCTCCCTCCGCAGATTTAGCACGCCTGTATTTTTCCCATGGCCCCGGAGCAGTTAGTTCACCCTATCTGCAAACATTTCCAGCTTGCCTTGGAGTTCTTCAAAAACTGAAGAAAACAGGAAATGATTCAACCGGGCAAAGAGGGTCGGACCCGCGCGACCTTAAAGGATGCACGGGGCTCTGTGCAGCTAGGAAAAGGGGGCACGCCTCGCAAGCAGAGGGGAACGCGTCTGGGATCACCTATTCAGGATTAAAAAGGACCTTTTTAAACCATTTTCCTCTTGCTCCATTTTTACAGGGTCAGAGCTCCGGCAGCAGTGCGAAAAGCACCCAGAAAATCACCCGAAAATGCCGTGCTGTAGCTGCCGTGCCAGCGCGGGGATTCTCGGGGCTCGGCAGGCGGCTGCGGGGGGACCCACCAGCCCAGTCCCTCCACCTTCGGGGGATCCCCCGGGATCGCCAGTGAAATCAAATTACTCAATAAATAAACCACTCARGGGAAAGCTTCATCTGCAGGATTCCCTTTGGCTGTGAGGGTGGTAACCCATGCCGTGTCCTACRCGGGCTTGCTCTGCTTTCACCACAAAATCTTGAATTCAAGGTCCTTAACTGAAATGAATTCAAAATCTTTGTTTTAAAAAAATAAATAAATAAAAAATCCCAATTCAGCATCTATTCTGAGCAGAAATCCTCAGGCAAAACTGCTTATCCTCCCGCAGAGATGATCCGGGGCTTTCGCTGGGCTCTTAAACCTCCCGACTAACGCAATCCTTGGCCACTGGAAAAAACAGGTCTTAGACCACAACTCTGCAAAGCCCCTCTCTGGGATTAAGCAAACACTGACGCTCCCCTCGCTTTACCCAGACCCGAGTACATGCTCAAACACTTTGCGCTTACGTGCTCTGTTGACACGGAGCTGCTACGTCTCTTGCCAGCTCTGCTATTTATTTTCTTTTCGACCAGTGCCAACGTTTCCCTGGTTGTGTTCTGGGAAGATATTTCCTAAGCTCCCGGGGGTATTTTGCCTTTGTGAAACCCAAGCCCTGCGACGAAGCGTTCCCTGTAACAGTGGCACGTTATCTGGGCTCCCCAGAAACCCCAGAAACCACTCATCCCTGCAGAAACGCTTTGGTATTCCTCCGGAGGAGGCTTCGCCACCCTTTCACATACCAAGAATACAAAAGCCAGTTTGGGTAAGTTAGATTCACACATATACTAGAAAGCAACAAAAAATTTTTGTCTATTTGCATGCAAAAGAAATTGCATGCAAAAAAAAATTGCAAAAGAAAGCAAACCTTTTTTCTAGTTATCCAGATACTACCAGTGGCCACTAATTTCGTAAGTTGGATTAAGAAGCAACGGCATGTCATACTCCACCTACAAGCATCACTCTCCATACGCACCCACAGGTATGTATGTGCGTGTGCAGATAAATAAGCTGCATTGCCACACCACCCCTGGAGCTGCCGCTTGAGGCAAATCATCGTCATTTTAGAAGGAAAAAGGTTTCGGAAACGCTGTTCAAGATGGTCCATTTAAAAATGCACAAACAAGACATTAAATAACAATGAAACACTTTCAATAAAAAAACCAACTGGTTGGGTGTTGCCAGTTCTCACAGTCTCATTGCAACTCTTGCAGCATCTGATTTTTTTCCCCTTAGAGTTTCCAGTGCTGCTGCTGGGAGCCAGGGACCCCCAGGGACACCCCTTGGCTTACTGGGGTAACCTGGGGACACCCCCCTGGGCTCACCGGGATGCCACAGCACAGGCTTCGAGCCACCCCCCTGCAGAGACCCAGACCATTCCCACTTCGCACACCTGGATGTTTCAGGCACGCTCCACCATGGAGCCAGTATCAAAAATGTCACTGGCTCTGATTAACGAGGGGCTTCCACGCAATTAATTAGTAGGTGCCAGCCTCCACCCAAGCAGAATCCACTCGCAGAAGCACCAAACCGCCGGCACTTTGATCTTTCCTGTTTCCTGAAACAAACTCACCTCCCGGCTTTCAAGGGCCAGCAGAGCAGCCCCCCCCCTGCTCCGCTGCCCACGCAAAACCCACCTGCCCCTACAAAAGTCCCTCCCCGGCTCCAGCCCCAGCCCCAGCTCAACGCCGCGAGGCCACCGGCGTCAGAGACCCCCCGCTGCCGCCTCCCCAAAGGGCACTACCTCACAAAACTAACCCGTGCCTTCGAGCCGTCACCCGCAGCCTGACTCTGAGCAGGGATGGGGACGGAAAGGGCTTTTCGAAGACCTCGGTCACACAGGCACGTGCCTCGGAGCAGGAACACGGATGCTGCAGGCTGCACGACACAAACTCAGCCAGCAGCCCAGCCCGGGACAGCCCAAAAAGCCGCGGGTCTCTCCGTACCCGGGATGCTCAAAGCCGGCGGTGGCCAGGTCCCAGGACCATCTCCAGCCCCTCCATCCCGCCGCTCCCCGCGCTGCGCAGGCAAACGCACGCCCCGCGATGGGCTAAAACGCCTCGAAAAGTCACCCTTTAGGGGTTTACTCCAGGAATAAAACACCAGTGCCAGCATGGACACCCGGCTCTCCTGGGTCCCCCAGGAGAGGAGGAGGAGGAGGAGGAGGGTCGAGCACACACACACGCACACGGAGCTAGTCTAGCAGCTGAGGCTGGGTCGGTACCATCTGCCGCTGGAGCCCGGCGGGTCCCGGCACACCGTGGGGCAGAGCAGCTCCTGCAGACCAGCGYGCCGAAGCCACGATGCCGCCGTGCACCTCAGCAAGGGCGTTCGCCCCCCRAACCTCCTCCACGGCTGAAGGGATGCTCTCGGCACAGCCGGGAAGCGCGCGGTGTCCCACGGCAGCACCGTGAGGGGAGCGGGAGCTCCGGCCCCACTCGTCCCCCCGCCGGAASGGGGATTTGCTCAATCCGAGCTGAGCTCATCTGCCGCGGGCGCGACGGCCGCCTCGGCTCCGTCACGGCGCGTAATCACCGGAGATCAGGGCTCGCCACCTAATCGGCTCAATCCCGCCTGGGACTCCGCAYCCGCAGCGCTCCGCACCCACCGGCACTTTCGGGGCTGCTCCCGGTGCCAGCTCCATCCCTCCGTGGCCCAGCCCGGGGGCTTTGCCGTTTCCTGGGGGCAGGGAAATAGGCTGTAATCGCCGCTGTTAGGAATTGCACCGCCTGGACGCACTCCAGGCGCCGGATCACCCTGCGACATGTCAAACCTTTCCGCCTCTGGTCGGYCGAGCTGGAGAAAACACAGGCAGGAGCGTTCCTGCCTAATTTACATTGTTAACATATTTTCTTTTAAGTTAGCTCCTGTGGCGTTTCCTCTCCTTTCGCATGTGGTTTCGGTCAGAAAATGGCTCCTTTGCTCGCCTGCTCCCTGAAAAGAAAAYCTCCGCTGGCGGAGCCCGCAGGGGCTGGGGGACACGGGGCTCCCGCCCTGCCCCATGGCACCGAGATGTCCTGGGGGGACAAGGGACACTGCCCAGGGCCTCAGCGTCCAGCCCCGCTGCCTCGCCTCCGGCCAGGACCTCTCCATCCCTGTACTCCGGCTTCTCTGCTGCAGGCAGCGAGCACCAAGGGACGCACGGCACGGACGCCTTCAGGGCTTGCGGAGGGGAAGGGCAGCTCCGGCAGCACGGGGTCCCGATCAAAACCCAAACACCAGCAGGCAGAGCAGCCAGCGGCGATGCCGGGAGCCGGGAAGGAGCCGGGCGGGGGGAGAAACCTGCGCAAGAAGGGGCCCGGGACGCAGCACCACCAGAACAAGGGGCCCATTTACACCCGCCCTGACGCAGGCACCCTCCCTTGGCAGTAATAGTTATACTGGGAGCCGAGCTGAGCCGCGGGCAAGCTTTAATTACCGCTATTATTACTACAGTTTTGTTGGAAGCTCAAAGGCTGCTGCCTTCGCTCAGATTTAGGGATGCACTTAACTTTAAGCAGATGCTTACGGCCCTGATCKGGGAAGGGGAGGAGATTCCTCACGTCCCTGCCGTGAAAACACGCCGTCTTTCACACTACAAAGATGAGGAAAGCTGGGAGACGCAGGAGCCCTCGCACCGGCGGTGCCCGCAGCCCTGCTTGCCATGAGAACCGGGGAGGCTTTGGGCTCGTGCCACGGCCAGGAGCGGGATTACTGCCTCCATTCACTGCCGTGCCAGGGATCCGCCGCCTGCTACAGCGGGGCTGGTTTTCATTCCCCTTCCCCCAGGAATGACTCAAATTTTCCCATCAAAGCAGCACCAGAAAGGGGGCTATTGTAGCCCTGCATCCCCCGGGGCCGGGGGGGACCTCGGTGACACTTTGTGGGGGGGACAGGGCCGACTGCCGATGGCAAATGTCAAAGGAGTCTCAAAACCCAGCCAGAAAGCAGGACCGCCGGCCGGCAGCGCGGCGAGGGGGGAGGCAGAGCCCCCCCAGGTCTGCGCCACGGGGCGAGGACGCGGCGGCTCTCCCACCGCCCCCATCGCTGGGAAAAGCGGAGCGAGGATGCTCCCGGGGCTTCCCAACCCCCGGATGGTCCTCAGCTCCACGCCGGGATGCTGCGGCCCCCCGCACGCTGCTGGGAAGGGCTCGGGGGCTCCCTCCCCCCCCTCCCTCCCCGGCCGCACACGTTTCACCCAGCTCCGTCCCCTGGCTCGGAGTCAGCCAGCGCCGAATCGGCTCAAACTCCAGATGTTGGTGAAATGCTATAAATAAAGGAGGGGGAAGGGGAGAGGCGGCTGGTGGGACGCCAGGCCCACCGAAACACAAGCAGATGTTCCCCTTCCTCGCAGGGCCGGGCTGCGCCCGTCCACAGCTGGGGTCCACCAGAAAGGTGGGGGTTCCAGCACCCAGAGGTGCCCAGGCTGGCGACACCCCCCCCCCCCAGCACCTGCAGAAGAGGGGTAATTCCAAAGTTTTCCACCAGCCAGGCCAGGAATAAATCCTTGGSCAGGACCAGCTCAGTAAACAACCTGCTTCCATTTTTATACAGCCACAACTCTAATTACCGCCCGGTTAGCCGAGGAGGTGTTTTGGCTCAGACACCAGCCGTCAAAAGAGGAAAACCTTGCTCCGTTCTTCCAATACAGACCTGACAGCAACTCGCTCTTACAGCTCGTTGCTTCACAGCATCTCCCGGGCAGCGGCGGCTGCCGCCCCGCATCGCAACAGCCRGGAGAAAGTTTTGGGTGCTCCCCGGGGACGAGCAGGGGCTGCGGCAGCACCCACGGCAATCCCTGCCCCGGGAGGAAAGGAGGGGCTCAAACACGACTCAGCTGCCACAAAATGCCTTTTGGCAGGGCCTGTGATCACCCCGAAACAAGCAGAGTTATCTTAAATATCACCGGGAGGAGAGGAGGGGTGCTGCACGTTCCTGATGGCACCGGCACAAACCGTGCCGCGGTGCCACYGTCCCTCGCCYCGGTGTCACCGTCCCTCGCCYCGGTGTCACCGTCCCTCGCCYCGGTGTCAAAGCTTCGTGTCACCACCAACCCAAACTGCCAGGCACCTCGCCTGCCCCCGCGGGCTGCCAGCCCCGACCGCCAGGTCTGGGCTTTTGTAGCTTATTTAAATTGCTTCCATTATTCAAATTGCTCCAATTATTTAAATTGCTCCAGCTGGGTTTGAGTGAKAGAAGCATTAAGAAAAATTATTTATTTGTTTTTAGAGGGCAAAAGACATTGCAATTTGTGCTCAACAGCTGCAGCACTGCTGCCCAGCATCCTCACGCCGGCCCGGGGGCTCAGCCAGGCGCTGCGYCTCTGCCCGGGGGGCTGCTGGAGGAGCGGGGGCCGCACCGGCACGCACGCCCAGCGTCCTTTGGACGCGTCCTGCCGCTTTCTCTGCCAAGGTGCAGCACAAAGGGAGCGAGGATGGCAGGCGAGCCGGGAGACAGCCGAGCGATCCCAATTAGCAGTGGAAAGCGTCCAGCCACGGGTACTCAGCAGGACCCACAGCCAAGCTGCAGCTGATACAGTAATTTGGATATTTTCAGTGGCTGAGTCTCCAGCCCTGCCAGGTCTGCTGCAGCAGATGGGAGCACCGAGTCGGGGCTGGCTGTGCCGGCCGGGGTGATGCCAGGTCCCTGCTCGGGTTAGGCCTGCAATGGAAACCCGGCTCCTTCCAGCAGCAAAGGGGAAGGATAATGCCCGCAGACGGCCACAGCAGGTACCGAGCCTCGGCAGGGACCCGCTGTTCCCAGGGACACTCGCCTTGAGCCCTGCAGCCGTTTCAGACCCAGCAGAGGGGACRGTGTGGCTTGTCACTGGTGACCCTCATCCCCCAGCAGCCCTTTCCAGGGCAATGCAAAAGCAATCAGAAAAAAATCAACGAGGTCCTTCACTGTGCCCGGCATGAAGAGGCACGCACCCTCCCTGAGCTGTGCACCAAAGTCTCCGGGTCTCCCCCAAGCCCGTGCACCCCAACCTGGTCCCTTCCAGGCGCTATGGGATGCAAACCCCGTGGGAGAGCGGCCGGACCTGGGCCGCGGCCCCAGACACGACAAAAGGTTATTATCCCGAGAAACTGCCAGGCAGGAGCAAACAAGAGCAGGAAGGATGTGAAGGGTGGGGAGGACGCCTGATCTCCAGCCCGCRGTGACAGTGCCTGCCAGGCTGGGCTGCCCCACGGGACGGCACAGCTCCTGCCCCCCCCGGCACCCCGCACTGGAGCAGGGTGATGGGAAAAGCATCTCACTTACAGCCTCCCACCAGTGTGTCACCTTTAAGCAGTTTGCTGCCAAAGAAATAACAGCCCGACCTCATCAGCTGCTGATGCCCTAAGGCGAGGGGCTAAGCCTGGATTTGCCCCTCTCTGAAATCCCGGGCACGGTGCCGCAGCTCCGGCCGTGGCATTACGGAAATCCCTGAGCACAAAGGGGCCTCTCGGGAGACGGGCTGCAGCCAGGGCCGTCTCCTGGTGAGGACCACGCGTCCCCGGTGGGGACAACCCCCGGSAAGGGTCCCCGACAGGCACATCCCCCAGCGAGGGCGGCTGGCTGGTGCGGGGACGCCAGCCCGGTCCGGCTCCGTGGGGTCCGTCTGATCCCCCCAGCAGCGATGCCTCCGGCTGAGCTGTCCCTGCCATTCCTCAGCAATCCCACAGCTGGGGAATTTCTCAGCCACAAGCCACGAGAAGCAGCTTTTTTCCCCCCATTTGCTGGCGTTTGAGCAGACTCAGACAGCGAAGGCACCCACGCTCTCCCCCGGGCAGGGCTGGAGCCAGAAACAGCAGCACAGGCTTGGCTGGGAGCTGGGAGCAGCTGGCCCGGCCCAGGGAGAGACGGGAGGGAGGGAGGACGGAGGAGACCGAAACCGCCACGTGCATGTGTTTTCTTTAAGAGAGACAACTTTTCCAGCACCATCTGCCAAGGGAACACACAGCCGGGATACCGGCGAGCTCCCCTGCTCCGGAGGGATGGGCTCTGGGACAACGCGAGGCGGCAGAGCGGGTCCTGGCAGGCTGGGATTTATCCAGGAGGAGAAACATGGGATCTCCGTTCTGGATGCAAAGGGATCTCATCAGATYTAGAGGGATCTGTTTTCCAGTGGGTAGGAGGGAAAGAAGGCAAGGACCATCAGTCGCTCTGTGCAGGGCTCAAACCACAGCTCGAGCTGCTGGAACAGGGGGAAAAGTCCTTCCCACGCTCGCCATGAACCCCCCGGGGCGAGGGGAGGGATTGCTGCGGGCGATGGGAAGGCAGCGGGAGGTGCTGGGAACAACCTTCCCGGATCGCACGGTGCTCCCTCCCTCYGCAGGGGCCGTGCTGCAGCAGGGAGCTCACAGCCCCCGGGAGAGACGTGCCCCGCTCCGTGGGACCCCAAATCAGAGGCGCAACTGCCACCCACATCCCAACGTCCTCAGCACTGCTCCAAGGACAGGCAATGGATCCCAAACGGAGCCTCCTGCCCAGGGCAGGGCCCAACGCACACCCTGCACGCGAGCTCGCGCTCGCTTGCAGCCGGAGGCTCTGGCCAGAACCATAAAACCACTGACCGCACCGTATCAGCCTGCCCTTTGGACTCCTCAGCTTCCCGCTGAGGCCAAGCCTTGAGCAATCACCAAACCGTTCGTTAATGCTGGCCCCATTCATTGCCTTTAATAACCCCAGGTCATTAGCAGGAATCCAGTCGTACCAGCTTTGCACTCCCGTGGCAGCGGGGAACCCCGGTTACAGCCACGAACATCCCAGCCCTGTGCCAGGGACGTGTGGCTGCACCACGGTGACCAGCTCAGCACCACCGACACTGGGGGAGACCCCCCTCGAGAAGGTGGGGGCTCTCGTGCGACGTGCCAGGGAGCACCAGGGGCTCGTGCGATGCACCGGGCACCACGGAGAGCACTGCTCCCTCCCCAGAGCCTGCGGCGGGCACAGGGGGACGACTGCTGTGCGTGCCACCATCTCCTCGTTACGGGTGGGGACCTCTCAGCTGCACCCCCAGGGAAGAGAAGATATTTTCCGAAGGGTACAAGTTGCTCAAGCTCCTACCTCCCRGTTTTCACCCTGCGGGCTGCGTGGCGGTACCCGTGCAGGACCCAGGGGACACCGTGACACAGTGTGGCCGCTGTGGGACCACGCGCCACGTCCCGCAGCTGCCTCCTCCCTGCTGCGGTGCCACGGGGGCCGGCACCCACCTGCTCAAACCCACTGAGAGCTGCCCTGAAAGCCTGATTTTTGGGGACAGGGYGCAGCCCCCAGCAGATCAATAAATAACCCGCAGTCCTGCAGAAAGCCGGCTGTTAGCTGAGCCACCTAACACGGGATGGGGGAGCCGGTGTTCTGCACCACGCGCCAGCAAGGACACGGCTCCTGGTCCTCCCCCCGAGCCCCCGCAGCCTCCCCCAGCCCCGGAGGAAGAGGTCACGGGTGCTATATTTAGACTTGCAGAGCCCAATAAAGCACACGCAGGGTGGGAGAGAGACCCCGCAAGCCATCGTACTGGCCCTTCAGGGCTGACCTCCCCTCCCCGGCTCCACCACCAAGCTCACCCCCTGCCCAGGTTGGGGCGGCGGGTGGGATGGATGCAGGGGGGGATGAGCCGGGTGCAGCCCCGCAGGTGCTTCACCCCGCAGAGCGYGCTGCAGGCTCGCCGCACACCCTCCAGCTCCCATCCCGGCGTTCCRCCGTCCCCAGCACGGGGACACATCTGCACCTCCCCAGCCTGGCCCCCGCCCGGGGAAGGGGGGAGAACAGGCGCTGCTCTGTGAGGGCCGGGGAGCACTGGGACCAGGGAAGTTCAATAGTTTACTACCAATATTTGTCTTGGCCGGGCGGCACGGCGTGCTGGAGGAAACGGGGCAGGGGGAGGGCTCCAAACATCCTCTGCATTCCTTATAATGAAAGTAAAGCCAGCGCTGTGGCACCCGCGCTTGGGGTTAACCAACTGTAAGGCCTTTTGTGTTTAAAAATCCTGCAATAAAATATCCAGGGGTGCAATTTTCCAAAAAGCAGGAGTGAGGGGCCTCGCTCCCAGCCCTCAGCTTGACACGCGAGCTACCCCCTCCTCCCAAAAACCCACAACTCAAAGCTTTTGCACAAAATCTGCCCGTGGAGCTGATCCGGMTACAGCACCCAAAGTCCACGGCTCTGCCTGGGGCTCTCAACCTCCTCCACACAACTCAACCTTCCACAGCGACCATTGCAAAATGGTGCCAGCTCCGTCCTACAACACTGCTGGAAAACACGGGATCAAACTGAGACCTGATGCAATCGGGGAACACCAGGGCTCTCTCACTCAGCCCGTACCACTGCGATGCTCAGCTCAAAAATAACATTTTAAACCCAGCTCCTTAAAAAGGAAAAGGCCACAGAAGATGCCCCTTGCCTGCTAAAGGCTGCGGGGAGCCGAGCACCCTCCTGGCCGCTGCTCCTCGTGTTTATCTCCAGCCAGGGCAGCCGAACGGCACCTCCGTGCTGGGGCAGATAAGGAGGTTCGGAGACGGCTCTGCCCAAGCCCCGTGCAGCGGCGGGTGGTCCAGGGCAAAGCGCATTTCCGACGTAGTGCGGGAGGACCTCCCAYGATAACCCCCGGAGCCAGCGCCAGGCTCCGGCTGCTCCTGCTGATAAACCCCGGGCAAAGGCGGCTGCGGGGCTCCGAGCACGCTGCGGTCCGTGCCCGTGGGAAGGGCTGATGAGGACCAGAAAGCCACGGGGAAAGCGGCGGCCCCAGGAACAGCCCCAGCGTGGCACTTGCAAAACCGAAAGATGGATCTGGGTGCCTGGCAAAGCCCAGCAGCCGCTTCAAGGAGTGGCACGAGGCCATTTTTATCCCCACCTTCGGGCTGCCCCAAGCACCTCTCCAGCATGACATGGGTTGTCCCGTGTACCCCCACCCCCAGGACAGAYTCAGCCCCCCGATGTCAGCGGGAGCCCCGCGCTCATTAACAGCTGCCAGACAAGAGCAGGGAACTCTTCCAGGCAAAGCAGACTATTCACCCCGCTTAGAACTAATTAGGGCTTGTCTTAATTAAATCCCRCTAACCATGAACAACCGCAGGGCCAGAATTAACTGATTTACCTGGGATGGCCTTTGGCCGCTCGCGAGGGACGGCCAGCCCTGCGCCGGCGCGGTGCAGRCACGGCAAGGCGGGAGCTGCCGGGGCTGGGGAAGAGCCACTGGAGACCTGCCCCACGGCAGAGCATCACTCCCCGGGGATGCCGGTCCAGCCAGGCGGCACGGCCCCGTCCCGGGGCTGYGGGAAGAGCTGCCGCAGCACACCCCGGGGTGGGAGAGCGGAGGGATTAGCCCTTCTGCTGCCTTTTGTGCTGCTCGTTTCTTTAACAGGATTAGTCCCCTAAGTCCATAAGAGGGTTTAACCACATAACGCCATGGGGAGAGCAGCGAGGCTCCTGCCAGGTCCGTGCAGGCGGTGAGCCTCACTCGGCCGGGTTTGCAGCAGACAGCGATGGAGGGGGCCAGGACCRCAGCCGGACACCAACCCACTGCTGCTCCCCGTCCCGCTCCTTTCTCCAGCATCCCCGGCCGCGGGGCAGCGCACGGGACGGCTCAGGGCCGGAGACTCCACCGAGGGAAAGACCCGCTGCCCGTCGCTGGCCGGGCAGTCGGAGCCCAAGATGCCCACAAAGCATCCCTGCGCACTACTGCGGCACCAGTACCTATAGGGAATCGTCTTTCTTACCTTCCCCTTGCTCATAAAACTACTTTTCGATTTGGCTTTCACAGACTCACCACTAACAGACATCTACCACCGGCTTATTTTACCTGATAACAAACTCTTGCAAGGTTTTAGTGGGAAGAGAGAGACATTTAGCCAACAAAATCCAGCTCCAAGTCTGGTTACGGTTTAAGCATACACAGCAGTGGAACCAAAACACTCAGGAGTCCAGGCAAAAGCTGTAATGAAATTAAATTACGATATGGATCTTGCCAGAAATGATTATGTCGACAACTTGGGGTTTAATCCCTTATTTATAGAGAACTGTGGATTGGGAGAAACGCTTTGCTGATTACAAGTTTAATTTTCTCTCTCTCTCATATCCCAACCTGGAGTCTCCTAAGACCACTGCCTGTAAAATCTCTGTACCTAGAGACAGAGCCAAGGACCGGGAGCCAAGATCAGCTCGATTCAGACCTTAATTTATACACCGAGTTCTATAGYGCTGGGCAAATCACTCAGCCTCGCAGCCTGTCTCCCCAGCCGAAGGGCAGGAACAGAGCGCACAGAGGTGATGCCACGGCCATCTCATCGCCCTCGCGCGCTGTTCGGGCTGCGGGCAGCAAAGGGATGCTGCCCGATGGATTAAAAGGAGCTCTAAAACCTCGTTGGGAAGTCAGCTGTGCCCCGCCGGCAGCTGGAAGCCCTGGCCCCCTCCGGCCCAGGAATGCACGCTGTAAGTCAGCACATGCACGGCGCCTTTGCTCCATGTGTTTCCATTCCCCACAAGCAATGCCGCAACGCCGGCACCTTCTSCCCCGGGTGAGGGGTGGGAGCAGCCCCGTGCCCAGGGGCTGGGCAGGAGGAGGTGGGATTCACCCAGAGCCGCAGCACTGCCAGGTCCGGGGTCAAACGCCCGGAGGTGTTTTATCCAGCCATGCCGCACAGGGACACCAGGGACAAGTCCTGGATAAAGAGAGCTGGAAACATGCAGTGTGCCCCCTCCTCTGCAACTAAATTTGGGTCTTGGGAATAAATAGAGAATGTAAAAAAAAAAAACAAACTAAACAATACTGTTTTAAGGTTTCCTCCACCACAACAGGACCACGAGCCCAAGCAGCCCAGAGAAACTCCAAGGCATGGAGCAGTCACGGCAGAGGCTCTGTGCAGCTGCCAGGGCACATGCAGAAGGCCCTGATTCTGCCAAAAGATTTTTAATTTATTTGAAACCATTTAATATTTTTACTATTGAACAGAACCATTAAACAGCTGGCGAGGAGCCCACTTGTAAGCGGGGCTGTTATTAAAGCAAGCTGCTTGAGCGCATCCCTGCGAGCAGAGGGGGCCGGGACCGGCTGCGCTGGAGCGAGCTGCATTTTGAACGGCTCCCATTTAATATCAGTTTTCAAATMATTTTGGGGGAAAGCTTTTGATTACTTGAGGATGCAGAAGGGAACATCACCGGCTGGACCACACGCAGCATCTCTTGGTGTCAGCAGCATCRCCGCTCTGCAGCCAGGCAATGGGCCAAGATGCAAAAGCCCCCTCGCACTCCTGCCCCCCTCCCAGGGAGGTGGCAGGTCCCAGGGGTGACCCCACTGTCCCCTCGCAGGACCGGGTGTCCCTTGGGAGTGTGTGGCCCCGGGAACAAAGGCTCTCGGCAGGGCGCAGCTCCTCCCGATGCTAATCTGCCTCCCGCTCCCTTCCACTCACTTTGTCTTTCACTAAAAATATCACAGCGGAGGAAGTTTCTGCCGCGGGGTGGATGCTTTCCTCCCCGGGAGGGGCTTCCTGCGCTGCCCCAGCACAAAAATAACCCCCCAGCCAAGCTCCTCCRCAGGACCCACTGCCCGCACCGAGCCCGGGCAGGCGAGCTGCAGCCGGGGGACACCCGCTCAGCCCCCTCCCTCTGTGCCCGCAGCCCACCCACAGCTCCCGCGCGTTTTGGGTGACGGGACGCAGCCACAGTCCCCGTGAAAGGAAGCGTTTTGCATCCAAACCCCCTTCCCACAGCACTGGGAGGATGCGAGTGTGCAGGACCCAGGCATTCGGGAGCCAGGGCTGACCCTGCCATGCTCCAGCACGGTGAGCAACACACCGTTTTCTTCACCTTACAACACCGTGGGTAAGTGTCCCGTCTCGGATCTGGATTGCATCCAGCAGGACGAGGCTCAGATCCCTGCCGGCACCTCCTCCGAGTGCTGCGGCGATACCCAGCACATGCCGCTCCTCCGCGGGCTCATCACAACCCGAGCCGAGGCTCCGGCAAACCCCGCTGCAGGCAGCGGCGTTGCGATGCCAGCCCCAAACTGATACCAAAAAACTGCTCTCAGCTGCCTGCACACCGCGGGGGGCAGGAGTGCAACCAGCTCCTGAAACACCCCAACGCTCACGCAAAGGCAGCTCTGCAAAAAAAAACAGGTCTCGTCCTGCTCCTTCTAACCAAGTGCCAAGTCGCTGGGCTGTCAGAGGGACCAATGGTCTGAAAAGTCAGATATTTTTATGCGTTTATTCTCCCGCTGCCTGCACGGGACAGGGGCAGGCTCCCAGGAAAGCCAAACACTCCGTGSCCCTCCGAGCAAAGCCCGTGGTGTAGCAGCCTCCCGCAGCCCAGATGGGCACAGGCCACCACCCCGTTGCCCACCGGGCGAGGGGCAAGCGTCCCACCGCCGTCCCTGGAGAGGGACCCTCTGGCTGCCGCACGCCCCAACCTCCACCCCCAAGATGCTGCGAGCTGGAGCTGCTCCAGAGCCCACCTGCGGCCCCGGCCCCGACTGCCCGGCCCCGTGACACACGATGCCGGCGAGCCCAGCGCGATCAATAATGCAGCGAGGTCAGCGCCGGCACGGGGCCACYGGCTTCCCCGCAGCTCCGCCGCACACCAGCCCAACTGCTGCCTCCGGGACAGGATTGAAGCGCTAATCCCAAAAGCAAGCCCGGTTTTGCAGCCGCTCCTCGGCTGAGCTCCTGCAGTAACCAGACCCACGTAGCCCAGCGCCCGCTGCAATGCTGCTCTTTGCGGGGAGTCTCCGGCCCCGCCGTCCTGCCTCCCAGCTCCCCGCAGGCATCYTCCCTTCCCCAGCAGGGCCATGGGAAGCCGCGCTCCCATCCCATGCCCTCAGCCGGGCACAGCAGAGCAGCAGCCCGAGCTCCTGCTGCAGCTCCAYGCTGCGGGTGCAGAAATGGCTTTCCAAAGTTTTTTGTTTACATGGAGAAACACAGAGCGCGCATGGTGATGCATCCCTGCTCCGACGGGGCAGGCATACGGCTTCCTTTCGGCTTTGCCCTTTCAGAGCCGCAGCGAGCGCTGCCAGGCTGGCAGCATCCGCAAAAAATAGCTGCTGTGGGAAGGGCAGGGAACACTGCAGGGACACGGCCACTGCTCCTGGGGCTCTGTGCTGGAGGGTTTTCCCGAGCCTCTGTCTGCACAGCAGGAACCTCACCCAGGTTGTACCAGGGACGAGCTCCACTGTCCTCCCCGCTCACCCTCTGCCCGCAGGTCTGAGCCTGCCACCGGGGCCCGGGGAGCGCAGGACGCTGCAGGGAAGTGCTTTAATTTAAACCATGCACTTATTTTTTGGGGTTGGGGTTTTTTTTTTTAATCGCATAATTACTGCAGACRTTTCTGCTCATGTTAGGTTTTATTACATCTTTGTGGTTATTCTACAAGCCCTAAAGTTTGGGCCTCAACTAAGTTGGCAAAGTCCTCCAAAAACATCTGTCCCAAGTTACTCCCCTTCCAGCRCTCCAGCAGAAAGCTGGCGGCTGAAGATGTTGCAACGCGGAGTTTTATTTGCAACAGAAAAAGTTCTTATTCCTGACCCAAACAGAAATGTAAATATTTACTGCCTCGATGTCAGCACTGGCCTCACACCTGCGGGTCCCGACAGGCACCCAGGCGCTCGTCCTTCCTCCTCCAGAAAACAGCACATCTGTCCCCAGGCACATCAGCTMCTCTCGAGCACGGGCCAGCGGCACGCAGGAGGCTCAACGCCTGCTCGCTGYCGCAGCAAAAAGCCAGCCAAAATCCCCCGTGTCGGCGGAGGGACACCCATTCTCCTGCTGTTTGCAGTTCTTGCCAGCAGCAACGCTAAGGTGACACCGTCCCTCCCCGAGCACGGGCCAATTAACAACCGGCCACTAATTCCTCACTAAAACACATTAGAACTCCCAGACCCAAAGGGCTGCTTGAATCCAGTAGCTACAAGATGTGGGTTTGTTTTCCAAAAGATAAATGCTGGTTGTAAAGGTCCTTCTGCACACCCACCCCCCGCAGCCATGCTCTGGTGTGACCGGGGCAGCCACGGAGGTGAATTGCATCACGCAGGACACGTCTCGGTGACTTTGACTTTACTGTTGTTCTTGTTTCTCCTACAAACACACCTGGAGAAAGCAGTGAGGCAGCAAGTCCCAAGGACACCGCTAACGTGGCTCGTGAAGCCTGCGTGGCCGTAACGGGGGTCCCGGTAACGGCCCATCCACCCCGCTGTGCAGCAGGAGCGGGAGCAGCCGAGCTGCAGCCACTGCCTGCAAATGCGCTGCCTGCAAATGTGCTGCCTGCAAATGCGCTGCCCGCAAATGCGCTGCCAGCCCCGGGCCATGCTGCCTGTGTGCCACGAACGCCTCCGGGATGGCCGGCAGCACCCGGGCGAGCGCTGGCAGCACCGCTCAGCGCCAGCCCGGCCCCGCAGCACGCCTGCCTTTTACAYGCCGTTAGCCCAGGCGTTTAATTAACAGCCACCGCCGGCTCACACCGCTGTCCCAAAGGCACCTTTGCAATAAAAGCAGCTCACCACCAAGCACCCAACGCACCCAGAGCGGCCCCTGCCACGCTGAGACCCCCCCCCCCGCCCGCTACCTCCCAAACCCCCGGGGACTCGATGCTGGGTGCCCGGCAGGGGAGAGCCAGAGCTCCAGGGAAAGCACAGAAGAGCCCRGTGGCCRCAAGAACACGTGGGACAGGGGAGCGCATGGCATGGGGGCACGGGTGTTGCTGCTTCCCCTCCCGGGGGACGCAGCGCGGGGCAGGCAGCGAGCGGGCAAACCCCCCCGGCACAGGGTGCAGCGCTGCGGGACGGGCAAGGCAGAGCCCGCTCCCCCCGTGYCACCACGGCCACGCAGGGCACGAGTCCCCAGGGTGCCGGGGATGGCAGGGCCGTGACGGGCGCAGGCGCTGGCAGCCCGCCCTGCCGACCTGCTCTCCGGGCAGGCAGCCTGATTTTAAATACRTGCTGAATTATTCATGGTATTACCGTGGTTCCTGGAGCACAAGGTCCTGGACACCAGGTCTCTGCCAGGGGTGCGCGTTGACCTCCCCACCCACRGCAGCTCTCCAGGAGGGTCACTCCTCTTGCAAAATAAGACCGGAGCAGCACGGGGGAGGCTGGCAGGGCCGTGCCCACCCTTGCATCGCCTCCCCGCTGCCCACCGCTAAGGCCGCCCCGGGTGCCAGATTTCCCTCCTCTTTGTTTCAGTTRCTCATTGCTTTGGGCTGCACTGAACAACCCGGCCTCAAATCAAGGAAAACTGCAGCTTTTAGATAAACAAATGCTGCTCAGAAAAATGCTGCTCCTGGGGAGCAGCCCGGAGCATCGGCACCGGTTCCCACAGGGGTAGGTTGGGGCCAGGGGTCTGCAGGGGGAAGGGAGCTGCCTTTTCTCCTTCACTAAACGCCTCCAGGGAACCTACACAAAAGACCCAAGCGCTGCCAGCCCAAGCCCAGCTTCTCCCAGTGCCACCCAGCTCAGAGCCTGCTCCTCTCCAAACCTAGTTGAGGGCAAGTCTTTAACTGGACCCCAGCTGCCACAGCCCCACCGCAGGGACAGAAATCTCTCCCAAACAGTCCCCGCACCCAGGAGCTGTGCACCCCACGTGGGCCCAGTGCCGGTGATCTKCAGGATTAGTGCTGGAACTGGGGTGCACTGTCACCCCCCTGGCCTCCAGCCACTTTGGACCTAGAGAGCCACCCAGACCAAGAGCCTGGAGCAGGTATTACCGCCTTGAAGCAAGCAGGACCGCAAGGCACAGGAGCAGGATGCAAGTCCTGCTGCTCCGGCCACCCCTGACCTCGTACCAGGGTCACTCCCGGTCCCAGCCCGGAGACGTGACCTTGGCCGGGAAAGGCTGCAGCGCCCAGCTCTTCAAAGAGCTGCYGCCCGCGGAGGCAGGAGCGAACCAGCCGCTGAGCTGAGCCTCTGCGAGCACCCGACGCGCTCAGCACCCCCTGTCCCCCACCCCACACGGTGGGCATCGCCCCCAGGGTCAGTCCCCTTTGTCCAGCTCAGGCTCCGCCAAACGCCAGCCCCGGCTCCGGCACAGCAAGCACCAAATGTCCCGGCCACGCTGCCCCAGGCGAAGCCCCCGGCCAACCCCCCCAGCCCCTCCGAGGGGAAGCGCGGGTGCTTCTCCCCCCTYGCACCCCAGCCCTGCCCGGCTCTCCCCGTCCCACCCTCTCCTTGGAGGAGCCGAAACCCAAAGGCCGGAAAGGACCGTCCTGTTCCCCTCGYCTGACTTCCCGTCAGCACACGCTGTTGGATTGCAACCAGCAAACGAAACAGAGAYGGGATAGGAAATCCCCAGCTTGGAAAGCCGCCCCTGGCCGTGCCCAGCCGCTCCCCCCCCGGGAACGGTTTCTCTCCCACCAGCCGTCCCACGGGTGACCAGCCCCCCACTGCACCAACCCCCAGGGGAAACGCACCCATCATCATCACACAGACCTTCAAACAGCTTCAAATCATGCAGTAAGTTTWAAAAAAAAAATATTGCCTCCAACCCTGCCCCTGCCAGCCCCAGGGAAGGGGGGTTCCTCCTCTGCAAAATGCCAAACAGCTCTGGAGGGGAGGACCGGAGGCGAGACCCCCCCCTCATCGCTGGAGATGCGCGTGCCTCCTGCACCAGACCAGCATCGCCTCTTATCTGCGCGGGGGAATTTCTTCGGCTGTTACTCCGTGGGGGCTCCTGAGGACACGAAGCTTTCCGGACTTTCCCACCTACRTCCTCCTGGCAGCCCCATGGCCATTTCTGGGCCAGCACCCAGCCAGCACCCCACCTCTGAGGGGGCAGAGGCCCACCAGGCACTGCAGCCCCTGCAAGCTCCCCGGGGAGGAGGAAGAGGAGGAGGGTGCCCATGGCAGCTCCGCAATGGAGGAGGCAGTTGAGCAGCAGCACTCCCTGCCCAGTGGCASAGACCAGCGAGAGCAGGGGGGCTGCAGGGTGGGGACACGGAAGGGAAGGGGACMGACGGCTGCAGGGAGGTGACAGAGTCACCGGCTCGGCCACGCGACACCTGCACCGCTCCTGCCACGTTCACGCCCCGAGCGAGGGCAGCGCCGGGACCGAACCCTGCTATCTGCYGAGCGCAAGGCTGCGCCGTCTCCGCCGGCACAGCCCCAGCAGCAAGGCAGCCATGGAAATTGGACGTTTTCCACCSCAAATTCTTTCCTTTTTGGAAAGGAGTTTACCAATAAAAGGCACTTACTGCAGAATCACAGTCCAGACCCAGGCCACTTGAAAAAGAGCTAATTTCCTTCCTATCTAAGCAAAAAGCTRAGACCACATTCGCCCCAGATGTTCCCTCCCTCCTGCAAATAATGGAGCAGAGAGAAGCTCATTYATGAGCTCCAGCTTCACTGTGTCCCTGGCCCATGCGGCCCGTCCCCGTAGGGGAGCGAGACCCAGGCTGGGTCACCCATCCCCAGGGTTGACGACCCCCACCAGCCCCCTCTGTCCCAGCCCCCCAGCAGCTCCCAGGGCTCACGAGACCCTCGAGGGGAGAGAGCAGCGCAGCCCCCAGCAGCCGACGCTGCTTCGAGCAAGAGCGAACGAGGCCAAGGGGCAGCTCGCCCACTGCTTCGGGAYCCAGCGGGGTCCCCAAAGCCGACAGCCACGTACAGAAGGTTTTTCTCCGATGGGAAGCAAGCCGTGCTTGCAGAGGGAGGTGCTCCCGGGGTGCTTGCACCCACTCCCCGGCTCTGCGCCCAGCAGCCCCATGCACCGCCCGGCTCTGCCCTCACCTTCCTGCTGCCGTGCGAGGAGAAGCTGTGCGAGTGCCGCTGGAGGCTGCCCCCGCTCAGATCCAGCTGCRGCTTCCAGACCTCCCCGTTGTCGCTGCCCACCGACTTGGTGGGCGAGACGCTGGAGTTCAGCAGGATCCCGCTGTGCACCATCTCCTCCGTGCACGTCAGGCGCAGGCTGCACAGGTACTCGTCCGTCTCCTTGTCCACCACGAGCAAGCGCGTCTCTGTCTCCACRGCTTTGATGCGCTGCACGACCTGGAAAGGAGAAGGAGAAATGAGCAGAAACCCAGGGATGCCCCGGCTGTGGCAGGAGCCAGATTCAAGGACCATCAAATCCCCCACACTCTCCTGCAGCTTCGGTCTTGCTGCAGGGTGCAAGTTTGCTGTCACTTCCAGCCGTCGGTGACRGGGCAGAAGGGCAGAGTGCGGCTCTGGGGGACCCCAGGATGGAAYGCCTGTTGCCTGCAGCCCCGGGTGATGACGGTGATGGCCCCTTCCACTCCATGCCCCGCAACCCACGCGACAGCTCTGCCCAGGGTAGCTGCACAGACCGCCCGGGATCACCCGCGATGCTCAGACAGGAGCTTTCACAGAGGCTGCTTCATCGCCCCCRAGCATCAGAAACCCTGTCCCTTAGAGGGACAACACAACCTGCCCCACCACGCAAACAGCCCTGCACACCCTCATCGCCTTTACCTGGGGCTTCTTCCTCCCCCCATAACCAGGGCAGGGTGGAGAGCCGGGGTGCACAGGGAGGCACTGAGCACCCATGCACGCATTCGGTGGCTGGGCTGCCYTTGCTGGGTGCTCCCCACCACACCGGTGTACCGGCTACCCCCTGCCCCAGACGGATTTATGAAAGAAACAACCCGATTTGCGCATTCAGCCTCGGTCTGTGCTAGGGGCCAGCCGAGATAAGGGAACCCAGTGCTGGGAGCGGGAGATGGGCTGGGATTCCTGCTGGGATCCAGCTCCAGGCAGTGCTGAATGGGGACCATTGTCCTGCCGCTGCCCAGCTCCTTCGCGGGGATCGGTGACTGGCAGAGACTCTGAAAGGAGCTCGCGGTGTCGGCACAGAGGGGAGAGCCGGGAGGAGCTGATCCCGGCTGGGCAGGGGGGTGAATCACCCCAGGATGGGCTGTGATGGAAACAGGGCAAACCCAGGACATGCACAGGAGCAGGGAAAAGGGAAACTGCCTCCAGACTCCCTGCCAGCAGCCGCAGAGGGCTGGCTCTGCTGGGCCACCTCCTCCCTGCACGGGCCTTCATCCCCAGGAGGAGGAAGAGGGGTGGTATTGCTGGCAATGCTGCTCGACAGCCATCCCCAGCCATGGGGTGCCCCCGAAGACTACAGACCCCTGACCCCCTCCCGGCGTGCTGGGAAACCCCGAAGCAGCGCTGGCCTTTCTTACAGGGCTCCCGCTCTGATCTAGGTCACACCGGCCAGACACACTGCAACCGCCAAGGTTATAGGCAACAAACGAGCCTAATGCGCAATTAGCTAGTATTTATTTACTCCCCTGCAAGCTCCATTCAAGGTCAACAGAGCCTGCATCTGCAAACGAAAAAAACAACCAACAAGAAATTTATAGACTGCAGACAAGGCTGCTTGTCCTGAATCAACTAATCTGCTGCAGGCTGCAGCCTCCGTCTCCAGGCGCCGCGTCGGGCAGCAGCGTGCCCAGGGCTCCCATCCGTAACCGGCCTGAAGGGTGCTGCTCCATCAAGCCCCAGAAAATCCATCTGCTCCCGTTCAGAGCTATTTACATGCAATTTACACCGGCAAGGCAGTGCCTGTGTGAGGCCACTTCTCCCAGAGGGGACCTGGGAGCAGGCAGCCAACATGCGGTCGCAGGAGATGCAGATGGGCAACGCCTGTGGCGAGCGTGCAGGGGRAACATGCGCAGCGACGTCCCCCTGACCCCGCAGTTTGGGTGCTCCAGGCATTAGGGCAGCACAGTTAATCACTGGCAGGGAGCAGGGTCCCGCAGACCACAACCGAACACAGAGGGACTGCAGAAGCGGCCGGCRGAAAGCGATGCTGGGGCTCAGCCTGCTGCCGAGCTCCCCAACAGCCGTGGCAAGAGCAGCGATGCAGCAAGCGTCCCCCCAGCCCCRCGAGTGCCGGGGGCTGAGCCAGGCAGGGATGGAGAGCGGGCACAGAGCAGCCCCTCAGCCTCCCCCAGTTAGCGGGGATGAGCAGAAGGGGCTTTCTGTGACAAACTCCCCAGGCAGCAAGTCGCTTTAGGGACAGAGCAGCGGGGTGAAGGCAAAGCAGCAGCCAGGCACATGGCGAAGTCCTGCCCGACGCGGGCAGAGCCCGGCACCGTACCCGTTTCCGAGCCATGGTCACAGCCTCGAGCCCGCAGCTTTTCTGAAGACGACACAGCCTTCCCTGCGCATCCGGCGCCTCGGGACCTTCTCAGCACCGGTCCYAGCCGCATGATTTCCGCAGCTCCACCCAAAAAGACTTTCCCCCAGCACTAGCCCAGCAGAGCCAGCCCGGGCCCTTCCACCCTCGCCAAACACCAGCTGCCCAGGAAGGAGACCCATGGTACCACTGGGAGCAGCTCAGTTCACCCCTCCCGCTCCGAAAGAGGTGCCTCTGCCCGTGCACCACGCTGCCAGCCTCAGCAAGGACCCGGAGGCTTTCCACGCTTCAGGCAGAGCGGGAGGGCAGGCGCCCGCTGCTCTGCCCCACGCACGCGCTGCCCGCCTGGGCGAGGAACCGAGGAGCCAGGGTGCAATTTTGCATCCGAGGCATGAAACGCCCYGAGAACACGTTCTGCCTTTGCTCCTTGGGTAAGGCCAGGAAAAAAAAACAGAGAACAAAGACACAAATGCCGCCAGCTTCAGCTCGAAACACAGTTACACCCAAACAGCAAGGCCTTGTTTGCTGCCGGCTCCGTCCCACCGCAGCGTCAGATGCACATGGAGAAGCGTTACTTATTCAAGGTTGGGGACCTCAGCAGYGCAAGGAGGAGAGGCCACGGCAAACGGGCTGCTCTAACCCATCAGCAAGAGCCAGCGTCTGACCCACCACGGCATCGCCCTTCCCACAGTCCATCAGTGCTGGGTAATTTTTTTGGGGGGGGAGGGGAAAAGAGGTTCTTGCTGTATTGAGGCAGGAGGAAGGGCGATCCCAGAGCACGTCCTGGGGCAGGGCTGCTCCTGCTCACCATTCGCACGCTCACACACACTAGTGCCACCACAGCGGGAACAGGGCACGGCTGTGAGCTCCACGACACCCCGGATGGGACACTCTCCCTGCTGCAGAGCAGTGAACGGGATGGAAAGCACCATTCAGGGCTGAATCCTGCCTCCGCCAGCAGAAAATGGAAGACGGGAAAATTTYTCTCATTTCACTTGACCTACTGGAAAACCCCCACACATTTCAAAGACACAGCTGGCTGTCTCAGCTCCGCTATCGCCCATCCCCAGCATCCCAGTTTCAGCAGGGAGTTCTGATGGCTTCCAACATGACGCAGCTCCTCACAGGAACACAGCCCTCCTTTCTGCCCAGCCAGATCAAAGACGTGGATCCTTCTTCAAGGGTTTTGAAATCACATTCAAGACAAACATTAACTTTTACATAGCTGGCTCAGATCATCAAAACAGGCTCAATTAGCCATGAAAACCCACCAAAGCCCATGGAGAGGAGTCCACAAGGCTTCATTGGAGCCACCTGGGCTTGCCRCGATGCCCTGGAAGGCTCTGCCTCACCTTGAGCACAGCAACATCCAGGCCTGCCCGGGAATCCACACCCCCCAAAACACTGCTGGGTCCACAAACTACGTGAGGCACATCCCTCCTCTGCCCCAATAAAGCGCTGGCAGCGGGGGCCAGMCATATGTTTTAAGTTACTAAAGCACTAAACCCCGCAGAGCCCCGCGAGCCATTAGGCAAACAGGCACGTTTGGCACTGTGCCCCTGCCAGGCTCCGTGYCTCCGGCAGGACAGGAGCAGCTTGAATCTCATTGCTTGTTTTTTGGACTAAACTGTTTAACAAACACAAGTTTCAGTTTTATAAGCAGAAAATGACACGGCCTGAAGTGTGCAGCTTCTGTTACAGAGCTGAGAAACAGCTCGCTTGGACCCCCCCCAGTCACAGCCGTGGTCTAATAACAGCCATTATTTCCCTACAAGCCCTATCACACTTAAGCCAGCCAAACTGCTGAACATCTGCAGAGCTTTATCAGTAGATTTTAAGGCATCCTTATACACTCTGGGCTGGATAAGCAGGAGCACCTCACCCAAAGTGGCCAACAAAACCCACAGCAGAGCCGGAAATAAAGCCCGGGTCTCCCCATTCCTTTCCACCACAGATTGCATAACACAGCGGTGCCCTGCCCATCCCGAAACACCTTCGGCTTTCCCACCTTTACACGATTACAACATCCTTTCCCCCAGCAGCGAGACAGACCACACCACGCAACCGTTCTCGTGGGAACTCAGCGTCCCGGGCACGCAAAGCCCCCCTGCAGCCCAGGCCTAGGATTTTGGGGGGGGGGGCACCCACCCTACCCCAGAGACCACCAGCACCGATGGATGCTCCACCACAAATATTTGGGGAGAAAACCACCCCTCCAGCCCACCCCCTGGAGCCGGTCAGAACCAAGCCGGGGTGGGGGGGGAAAGGCTCGGAGCCGGGGCGCTGGGCCGGGCCCGGGGGGGTGCCGCGGCCAGCTGCCCGCCCTGCCCGCCCCCTGCCCACCCCCTGCCCGCACCTGGTGGTGCGTCTCCTGCTCCACGTTGAGCCCGTTCACCTCGACGACGCGGTCCCCGGCGCGCAGCCCCGCCGCCTCGGCCGGCGAGCCGGGCTCCACTTTGCGGATGAACTGCCCGYTCTTGCCCTTCTCGCCGTGCAGGTGGAAGCCGTAACCGCTCTCCCCCTTCAGCATGCGGCACAGCCGCGGCTTCAGCTGGTCCTTGGCCATGGCCGGGGCGCCC